>JACJUY010000822.1:97188-128622 GCA_014220935.1 Platorchestia sp. MABIK
CAATATCACAGATGAGTGTATCTTAAGGGGCTTATTTGTACAGGGTCTATCAAGAAATGCCCGCGGTTTACAACTGGCTGTCATTCGCAGTAGGGTTGTTGATGGAAAAGAGAAGCTTCTGTATATAATACCAGATCTGTCGTAAGTCACACCTTCGTGAACGTAGTAACCAGCCTCGTATTTGGTTGTTGAAACTTTTTTGGACGAAAGAACAGTAGTTCTGTAATTCAGCTTTCACTCAGTGATATTTCAAGATGTTCTGATGCTCCCCTCATGGTTAATATTTTACTCCTTAATTGGTTTTAAAAAAGTATTTTACCACTGAATTTTGCAGTGAATTAGTGACTTTTGGCTATAGAATGAAATTTTGAAAGTTCTCAGTTAGGGGTGATCGATTGCGTAGGAACTCTTTACAGATCAGGATTAAATTTGTACTCTTTATAAGGCGACTCAAAGTTAAATATTTGAAATTTAGTGGCTGTCTCCAGAGCTTGAGAGTTTGTCCCATTCATAGTTTATGAATGAACAGTCGCATAAGCTAGCTTGAACAAAAACAAGCCACCTGCTACTAAAATGGTGCAGCACCTCTCCAAAAACAAATTATGACGGCAATTTCACTCTGTATTAAGTCTACAAGTGTCCTGTAGTACATCTGGTCGATCTTAACCCACTATTACACAAATCGATTTTGTAACGTGTGGTCACAGTACGAGGACGATCTTCTTGACAAAAAACATGGCGTTCCAGAAATTTTCTATTGGGTTCATATCTGGGGACTTAGGTGGCGACTCTTAGCCATTTACTGAATGATTGTCATGCCAATTAACGAAAGTTGCTGGATGCCCAAAGCATCCGGCAGTTGTCAACTTCTGATACAGGCAAAGCAATATGTCTTTCTTCATCCAGATATTGTGTAATTGGCGATATTTTCTTATTCAGCAGCTCAATGCAGCCCTGCTGGTTCAGTTTGACGAACACATCAGCTAAAAGAACCGTTTCTGTGTAGTTGAAACAGCCTCAATACATGACAGACCATCACCCTTTTTGTATAGCTCCTCTCACACACGTTGCATTGTAGGCTTCATGGGGTTTTCGTTGAACAAGACTGAGGATTTCATTGCTGTAGAGACTGAGTAGTGACTCATCTGTCCACACACGCTTCTTCACTCCTCTGCTGTCCAATGTGCGAGTGTTTTCGCCAATTTTAAACGAGAGTGGTCTTGTGGGCATGAGAACCGAGGCCGTTTTTGAGCTACTCTGTTTCATTTTTCCAATGCATAGAGTTTCTTAAGAAGATTCCGCTCAGAAAAAAAGGAAATGGATCATCATACACGTTTCGCAGTAGTTCCATCCTTGATGCAAAGCAATTCTGATTTACAACTCAGAACACACCGCGGTGGCCAAATCAATCTAAAAAAATTTTCGATGACTATTTTGCTTCGAATTGCTGCATGTACCGGATGGTGTCCTGTTGCTGGTGGACACTCATTACGAAGCGGAATGAAACATCAGAAAAATACGGTCCCTCCTTCACTGCGTTTCATCTATCCCGCCCAAATGCAGCTTCTCCATTTTGCCAATCTAAGACATCTTACATTCGTCCCTTCGTTGTTGAATAATTAAGAAACAACTTATTTCCTGGCTAGCTCTGAAAACAGTCGGATGCTTGTTTAGTACCTACAGATAAACAAAACTTCAGTCATGGAGTTGAACACCGATTAATGAACATGTAAAATGAGCAAAATAAACATGTAAAATGAGTGAAGCACAAAAAACAACAGGTGACTGCTTTTGTTGTTCATGGAGCTTACATGATACGGCTCAGATTATTGTGTGTGATAGTGAGTATTGATAAGACGACTTGTCTCTAACCTCTTAATTAAAAAAATGTTTAAATTACTGATCATACACTNTCCTTCACTGCGTTTCATCTATCCCGCCCAAATGCAGCTTCTCCATTTTGCCAATCTAAGACATCTTACATTCGTCCCTTCGTTGTAGAATAATTAAGAAACAACTTATTTCCTGGCTAGCTCTGAAAACAGTCGGATGCTTGTTTAGTACCTACAGATAAACAAAACTTCAGTCATGGAGTTGAACACCGATTAATGAACACGTAAAATGAGCAAAATAAACATGTAAAATGAGTGAAGCACAAAAAACAACAGGTGACTGCTTTTGTTGTTCATGGAGCTTACAAGATACGGCTCAGATTATTGTGTGTGATAGTGAGTATTGATAAGACGACTTGTCTCTAACCTCTTAATTAAAAAAATGTTTAAATTACTGATCATACACTGATCAAAACAAGTCAGAAATTTTACGTACGTAAGCACAAAAATATATTCAGCAGCTTCTCAATTCCCAATCGTCAAATGAACGTGGTTCTGAAAGGACAAATAGTTTGTGCTTGTTTTAGTTGATAATCTTTTATCTTTCAACTAGAATGAAAATCATCTTTGAGCCTTGCATTCCCACAGGTTATTTGAAAGCTCCCAAAAGATGAAATAATGCAGGTCAGGAGAATAACTTTAAATACCTTGCAAATTGAACAAGTACATTTTATGGCACTAGGCTTTTGAGTTCTCTTCGAAGCCTTACCTTTAAGAATTTTCGTTAAAGGCTGCTAGATTATTCTGTTCGTGATGCGGCTAGGCTGATGAGTCTAGTCCGTCCCCTGGTCACTGGTGCACGAAGGGTGGCTTTCAAAATATGTCAGGAAATATTCGATAGCTTGTAAAAATGAAAGTTTATTTTGTGTACCTGTGGTTGCCGAACGCCGAGCGAGTAACAGACTAAACTCTTGCCTTGATGGATGTAATTGAAATGGATGCAATTGAAAGACGACAGTGCTGTTAGCTGTTTATTTTATTTTTTGAACTTTTACATTCTTGATGTTTAACACCAAAGTATTACTTCCTAACGTGTGAGTAACCATCCCACCCATGGCTGCTACTCTAAGAGTGTTTCTCGTCTTCACCCCTCGTAATAGCCTGGTGTTACTATTTTTCCATCGACATGAGTAATCTTAAGGCACGTAAAAACTATTGAGGTTGTCTTGCTGTTCATTTCCAGGGCGTTGCTTTTAAAATACGGTGTGAAGCGTTCAACAAAATGCATGTTATACCTATCAACTGTGGCTTGATTCTGGGCAGTCAAGTAGACAAATTTATCTCAATTCTGAAGGCTTATGCTTTATTTCCATTGAACAGCGAATACAAAGAACAATTCAAGTTCTTTCGAATGAATCAAAAAACATAAATGAATGCTCAAGTTCAACATGCAATGAAAGTTAACAGCGTTTTCAACACAAACACTCAGAAGCAAATATAGCCGGTTTTATAAGAATCGTTAAATTTCATTTTCTGCCACAAAAGTTTTAAGCCTTTGAACATAATTTTCGTTGAACAATAATCTAAACACGATAAACACCAATTCCCTTATCCATTTTCTTTTCAATTTCTCGTGCAGTTTTGCATGCAAAAATATTGTCCATATAAAGAAATGACGCAGATTTGTACTGTTGGGACACAAGGATATATATTTTCCCAAATAAAAATTCTATTTCCACGGAAGAAACTGCTCTAATTTCATTTTTGAGTAATTCGCAAGTCACGATATCGATTTACGGTGTTCCATAGATTTTCCATTATCGCATCACTGCACAGGAGGCAAAGAAATTTGAGGCTGGAATACATTGTTTCAGCTTAATTTCCTTGTGCACGTCAATTCTACCCGAAAATCTCCCAAACGACAACAGGATTTGAACATTCACTCATTTCATTTTTTTCTTAACTAACTCTCAAATAAATACGAGTTACAGTATACGTATATAGCGTCCACTGAATAGAAGTTGACCACTTTCAGCATAACAATCCACGGATATTTTAAACTGTCAAAATTAAATTCTGTATTTGAGTTCTCGCAAAGGTGAACAAGGCCTTTCAACTGAGTTTAACTTTTACCGATGTATTCGCTTATTATATTTTCTTACGTAGACACTTGGTCGCCACCCGCGACATCAAAGCTGGCGAGGTGATACTCAAGGAAAGTCCTCTGTTGGTTGGGCCGAAGCAGAAATCGCCAGGAATTTGTCTCGGGTGCCACCGACCTGCCAAAGACTACCGCTGCTCCACCTGCCACTACCCGCTGTGTGGACCCTACTGTCAAGGCACTAAATTCCACAAGGTATCATCAAATCAATGAGCATTCAGTGGTAAAAATTGTTTTTTGTGGAAATGAATTGTTGAAAAACCAGGTGGCCACTAATTCAGTTAGCCGGCTTATCGGGAACGAACTCCCATTGAGCTAAATTTTGTGAACCTAGCTGGAGGCTACTCTGGTATCCAAGGATGAGGAGGATCCCGCACTCAATAAACTTTGAAGCTGAACTCAGAAACTGATCACGCATTAGCAGTTCTTCAGAACGCTAGATGAAAAACTCGGGCTAGTTGTAAATCTTCATTTCTACTTTACATGTATGTAGTGTCGTTCTATCGACACAACTTGAGGTATTGTAGCAGAAGCTTTAACTTCACTTCAGTTCCCTAAGCCGCAACCTCGGGTGAAGGATAAGTATACGCACAGCAACGCTCCTAATAATGTACTGATTCCATCGGTGACAGACCTTCCTTATAACTAGCAGTGCCCGGAAGTCGAACAAGGACTTTGCGGTAGTTGTAAAGCGTGGCAGAGGCAAGGCACCATAAAGGACTTCTGTCGGTCAGTTCCGGCCGTTTATGACTTATCCGGCTCTGAGACATGCGAAACCCAAGTGCAATAAAGACATCCGGCGGCGCCGGCCTTCCAAGGCTCACTGCGAGATACAACAATGTACTATTACACTGGGGAAATTTTTCACTGAGGAAGATAGATTGCAAACGAAGGGTGTGATCAAAAATTGACTGATGTGAGAAATAGAAGAAGTTGAAAATTATTTTATGTGATTAGAACACTCTTACCAGAGTTGCGAAAGAACTCCTCTACGTTTTCGAAATTACTGGAATAGAAGACGTTTTCAAGCATCTTTCATTATAGAAAATTTAGTTTCATAAAATTATTCCTCAGCTTCCATAATTTCCATAATCCCTTCCTCAGCTTTTTAAGCGGTCCATACGACCGCTTAAAATCTGTGGGCTGTTCAGGTGCATATATTACATAAAGAGAAAGCTTGAACTAATGACAATATTGAGCCAATGTTATTTGTATATGGCAGTGATATTGTTCTCATATCCATGTACATTGTTGGAAAAGCTATCATTCCTGATATTTAGTCAATTTCTTTCAACTTTTTGTCTAACTGGAGCATAGAGTAGAAAACTAGAGAATGAAATGTTTCCATGTTATTTCTTGTTTTTTAAAGTAAAGTCTTCATTTTAGGATATTTGCCTTGGAACTGTGACTCATTTAATACAAACTAAATTATAATAATGAAATACGAATTTTATGTCATTTTCTAAATAGGCCTGCGATCTTCTGTGAGAGGCTCAGTATGAGAAAGCCCTATGCGTTATTGCTAAAGAATGCTTCAATTCTTCTGTACAACTATTGAGGCCCTGTATATTCAGGAATACGATTCAATTCATGGAAAGATGTCTACTGGCAATGGCTTTTATGAGTTACTGTATTCGTCTTATTCAACAGGATGAATGCAAGATTCTGAGCAATGCCAACGTGTCCCTATCGTCGGAAGGAGGCACGAAACCAGAGCTGTCGTGTGTCATGGCTCTCCGAGTGCTCATCACACGGAAAAAAGAACCTAAAACCTGGGAAATTATCAGCACAATGCAAGACCATATTGCTGACATAAAAGGGGGAGAACTGTATCAGTACTTCGGGACCAACGTCGTGGATTTTTTGAAGTAAATGTATTCCCTAGCTTTCCTGTAATTTTTTTTTTCTATTTATAATGCATCTCCTCTAAGCTAAAATGCTGCTGTGTGCTGTCGTACGTACACGAAGTCATCGTTCGTTTAGATTACGTAGAAAATATTATTATTTAGATTACGTAGAAAATATTAAATTCGAGATTTTTCTTGAATTTATTCATTTTATTCATTGAACACAACCCTAAAGTAGAGGTACAAAAATAAATACTTTTTATTAATCATTCAACAGGAAAGTAATTCACTACGAAGAAGCTGATGAAAACACCATTCTAAAAGTGTGTGGTATTCTTACCACAAATTCGTTCGAAGTGAAGCACAACGGCTCCAGAGTGCGCGGGCTGTACAACCACGCTTCAAAGATGGCGCACTCGTGCACGGCCAACACCAAACACGCCTTCGAGGATGACCTCACGGCAGTGTTCATCGCGACCGTGCCCATAGCAAAGGGCGCTTCCATCACCGCCAATTACTCGCAGGTCCTTTGGAATACCATGGCTCGACGTCAGCATCTCAAGGTTCGAAATGTGTTTCATTTGACAAAACTTACGCGGCATAATGAATGTCAATCTTCATACGAACTGATAGAAAATTCATTTATTTAAAAGAGAAGGTGTTTCGTTACTTTGGAATACGCTTCGAGTGTGTGCAGGTACCGTAAGGAAAAATTCAAAATTGAAAAACCGTAAGCTTGTGTTCGTTTGTTTCGATGTAATTTTTAAAGTGATGATTTTTTTAAACAACCCAAATTAATCACTCTAAGTGTTTAATTTTAAAGCGATTCTAAAAGAACACCTTCTGAGCTTCAATTATGCGAGAATGCAATAACTTTATCGACGTTCACAAAAATCAATGAAATTTAATTCAGAATTTTTTATAGAGATGGATCACAAAAGAAATCCATCCTAAATCCACCGTAAAATCTCCTCTGTAGCGTCTTCTATTCTGGCTATAATTTTACCTGCCAGTCACCCCAGTGTCAAGAATTGAGTTCAACTCAGTACTGAATAGAAAACGCCTGGGTAAGTTGTCGATTTCCATTTCCTTGTGAAAACCGAAATGTGTCTCATGCTCGCATAAAGTTTCACAGATACTTTTATTTCTGGGAGTCTTGAACGAAATTTTAAGGTAATTTGTCTTAAATTATCACACATTAAACCCAGTAAATGTAAACTTTTCATCTAAGCATTCAGGAAATAAGAACGATGTGAGTGATTTCCTAATGTTCTTCTTGAAGTGGAAGATACTCAAACGACTCAAAGAGGGCTCGGCAACAGTGCCGCAAACGTTTCTGAACCTCACAAAAAAGCATTCTGAATGCGAATTATAATTTTTTTTTTCCAGTTCATCACACGTTAAAAGAGGAAGAAAATTACTGATCATCTTCACTAAAACACTCCCTAAAATTCAATATTACTCTATTCTTCGTCTTTTAACGCGTGATGAACAGGAAAAATTTCGTAAGGTCGAGAAATTGGAAAAAAAGCGAATTATAATCATTGCCTTTACTCTAAAAATTTTATTGAGATGATGAAAATGTTATAGGAGCTATGATGTGACAGTCATTCATTGTACTCGTGTTGTCATGCGTTGCAGGAGACAGAAATTTATCAGAACATTAACTGCTTCACTTCTCAAACTAAGTATCTTACTCAGATTCATAAAGCAAAAAATCCGACTGCATCAAGAAATTATTCGATTCCTTAAATATACGAGTTCCTGAATATTCATGGCCGAATATGATTCTCAAATAAACCAATGCAAGTTTAATATTGGCACTTACCAGAGCTCAATATCTCTTTTCACAATCACAACCAGAGTATAACAAAATCCATCGGAAGTGACTGAACAATAAGCTTTTCGTTCGAAGGTGAGGGCTTTGAAGGACAGTATTGTTTCGAAAAATGTTCTGTTGCGAACGGTAATTCTTTTTGTCACAACGTTCGAACGTTCAGATTTCAAACACTAGGTTACAGGGACGATAATTTTTTTAGGTGGGCGCTAATGAAAAAATATCAGTTACCCCAGCTAACGGAGCCGAAATTGAAGAATATGGCTTCTACATCGAATAGCCATAGATTCTGAACTACAATAGTTTACAGAACTGTGGCTAAACATGATAGAACCTCAAACTGCCTTATCACCACATCTTATGTAAACATCTTGAGTCAAATGTTCGAGAATCGGCGAATTTTTCATTTTCAGGCTAGGCTCCAGATCACAATGGATAAATACATGTTATATTTCTACCAATAAGTCCAATATCGGGATGCGCAATAAAAAAATAACAAATTTTTGGCTTGTGAATAATACATCTTATGTACAAAAAGCAGACATAGTCTCTTTTACGATATACAAGTACATATTCCATTAGCATTCAAAGCTTAAACAATGTTTATGCAGGCTGTCTATCTTGATGATGACTTTCAGATGCTGAAATTCTTCCTGTGCACATGTCCCCGGTGCTCGGACGCGACCGAACTGGGTAGCCAGTTCAGCACGCTGCTGTGCGACGAGTGCGGTGGTGCTGTCGTGTCCAGAGAACCTTTAAATATGGACACACCTTGGGGCTGCAGCAAGTGTTCTCATCTCCTCTCCGCAAAACAAGTCAGTATTACAAAGCGCTTTCAGGATTCATTGCAACTAATTAAGAATCTTCTTAAATACGGTTCGGTAAAATAACTTTCGTAGATTACATACTTTTAAAACTACCGCTGCTCAAAAAAACTAGTTTTTCTAGTAAAACTGCAGTTCTCCTCACAAGATATCCAAATCCTAATTTACCATGAGTCGTTGAACTTGTGTTTATGAGTTTTGTTTTCCAAATACTAGGTTCCGTTGAATTTATTATTCTAATTAACTAAAACGATTTTTTTTCCATTTCTCTGAGGTTTACATTTATCACGCCCCCATATGTGCAAGCGCGTTTTGGGACAAACATTTTCAGAACAGTTCAGGCCTGTGTATTTTCGTTTCTTCACAATAAAGTTTCATGACTACAATACAAACATATATGCAGAGCTCTTTTTCGCTCTGTAGTTCAAAAGCCGTATAAAAGAGCGCAGAAAAAAAAATGTAAGCGAACTTTAGAAAAATTTTTGCCCTTTGTCAACGCGTTCCCTGCCGATTTTGAGTTATCGTGTAGGCGGCAATTCACATTATGCTTTATTAATCCATATTTTTATCATTTCGTTCTTTTTCCTAGGACAAACATTCTATGAACATTTATATTCACATGTTCTTTTAGCTCTTTATTGTGTCTAACAAAATCGTAGAGTACTGAGATAACATTTTCGCCCACGGAGAATCGAAGCGGGTTAACAGCCATCGGCAGCGAACGTGTTGAAGCTATTCGTAAAATGGTGAAAAATTATTACAGTGTTGATTTTTGAGTCTGAGGACAAAAAATTTTCCATTTATGTTTTGATTTACACGCAAGTTTTAAATGAACAATCCTTGAAATACACTTGAAAATCACGCATTTTTATGTCAATCCAATATCTATTGAAGAGGTGAAGTTTGAAACTCCCTAGTCAGGAATGCATCGTGGTGCAAATGACACTAAAGTAAGAGCAGACGTACAATTTACACTATAATTATAGTTTTGAGGGAACGCTTCTTCAGTTTGTATCAAAAGTCCATTCATCCCAAAATAAAATGTAATTACTCGTGCTACGCTATAAAATGTGTAATTTATTTCTCTTTTAATTAAGACTGCCAAGAAATGTTTCTTTGAGCGCAGGTGCGATGGGGCGACGCTGTGCTCTACAGAGAGCTCAGGGAAATGGATAAAAGCTCACCTAGAGGCCTCGAAAATTTCTTAGAAAAATACAAGAAAGCACTGCACTCTCAGCACAGATTCTTCGTAGAAGCCAAATACGCCCTAATCAAACTCTACGGCAATTCACCAAACTGCAGATACAGAGGTTAGTAAAATTGAAGCAAAGTTAGCAATTATTCAGCGAATGAAAGACAGTTAAAAAAATCAATTGATTTTTGGTTTCGCTTTAAAGTAAAGAAATACACAAGTTTCTCTCTTTAATAGTACATTCTTTGGATTATTTTGCTACGTACGTTAAATGAAAATAATTATAATCAATGTGCGCTAAACCAGATATATTTTACGTGAGCTGCAAAGTACAAAACTTTATAACCGCTATCGCTTCTGTGAGCACAGTGACCAGAAGTGGTCTGTTTCCTTGATTATTCTTGCATAGCGTGCGATGAGTGTCATTTTCATAATATACAAAAATATCGATAAATTGGTACCGAATGCCTAACACCGGGGAGAAATTTTAAGCATATACATCTTTTTCAGGAATAATACTGAATTTGTAAGTATTTACCATATAAATATTTTCAAACATCGCTCAACGTGTTACTAGTATGTCTATTGATTTAGTACATGATAATTTACTTATTGTGAGTGATGATGTATCTCGAATAATGGCCTAATTACAATTGCGATAGTTTACTGATTTGTGGGCCGTAGAAAAAAGAGAAAAAAAATTTTTTAATTATAAAAAAAAGCGAGCTTGTAGAAAATTGATGCCTGAACTTAGCAGACAAACACCACCTGAAATCATATTTGTGATTATTAGAGTCCATGGGTCATATAGGGCTACATAGATCCATGATTTTTGAGCCTTGAATGACTTGAGATTTATTTTATCAGCCTTGAAAGGCAACTCATAGGTCTTATATGCCAACGTCTATATTTAATAGGTTTTATCTGGACACAAACTCAATTCATTATATATAGGGATGCGGATATAGTGCATATATTTTAAGTAGCTTCAATCACAATTTCAGTTATTATCAAACTACATCAAAAAATAAATCAGCCCTATGTAACTACATCCATAATTCAAAAGGCTATAATTACTATAATCATACTTTATTGTTATGTTTGACTCCAGACTTGACCCGCGCACAACTAGAGAACAAAGTGAACTGGTGCCGAGGCCTGCTGGATCTGAGCACTGTACTGGACCCTGGCCTGTCGCTGCTGAGAGGTTCTCTGCTTTTCGAATTGCAGGCCGGCATCGTCGCGCTCGCCAAACACCTGCTGTCTAATGACATCATCACCACTGAAGGAGCGAAGGTGAACCCATATCGGTCATGCGTATTTTCCAAAGAACGAATGGTGTTTGAAACTTCAGATGCGTGCACTAGAATTTGTAAAATTCTAAGTTTTCGGAACGAAATATCTAATGAACCGCTTTATTGTGTAACTTCATTGGTTTATTGTGTAGCACTTCTCTCATTCAGATACAAGACAGAACAATTTTAAAAATTTATTTTGAAAGTCACCATTATCTTGACGAGCTACTCGGTCGCTCCGTGCTTCTGAAGGCCTATTTTCCATTCAAACATTGTCGTAGCTTTCTGACGTCCTCTCTTAGTGCATATCCAACGTACGATTTTGAAACATCTTTGTAAAATATTGATCTTGCCTAAAATCTTGGTGCTTTCTTCGGTAGCTTATTCACACTCACCGAACGCAAAGAGATGTGCTGAACTTTTAAGACAAAGCTAGTAGAAATTGTCAAATTTTCAGATTGCAAAATATTAAGATTTTACTGTATGCCGATATACATTGTAACTCACTACGTTTTTTGGCCCAGAGCTACAATTCATTTCCTTTGTACTTGTGCATGATTCTTTCCTGCCTATGGTGTTCCGCGGGCAATGAAGGTTCCTTCTCATCTAGTAGCTGTGCTTTTTTAGTGCAAATGAAGAAAGAGTAAATGATCACTGATTTTGAAGTATTTCCAAACAAAGATTGTTGACCCTTTCCCAATGTTAATTGTTAGTGAAAGTTGAATATTTATTGCAGGATTACATGAAGGAAGCTGCCGAAGTCCTCCAAGAAGCCACCGGCATCCTCAACCACGAACCTGACATGCGAGATGGAGGCCTGAACGATCGCCTCGCTAAACTTGCTGAGGAGCTTGAGATTTGATATTTGAGAAACAACATTCATTTGTATTGGAAATAGCTTTTTTGTTTTGACATTAAGTAGCAAGAGATCGCGGCAATGTTTGACGATTCTAAAGTTTCTGCAAAAATTAAATGAGGTGGGGTAGAGCCACAAGGGCGACCTAGAAATTTGTAAGGCTTCTAAGTTGAGGTTGTGTGAGGGAATTTTGCACTCCGTGTATGCCAGGCGAACATCTGCCTTGTGGTCTTCAGACCGAAGAATTACTACGGTCTATTTTTAGCAGTATATGCAAAATTGCCAAACTTGACTACCATCTTGAAACTACTCCTATTCGCCCCTTTGGCTCAGCACCCTTCATATTTGAAATTTGTTGGTTTTTCACAAGTCCACTTTTAACACAACCAGCCCCAGCGGGTCGCCGCAGCTTTGCGGTTAAAACGAGTAGTCTCTTTGCTCCTCATGTATTTATAATTCTACAACACACGTTCAGTATTTATGTGTCCTAGGAAAAAAATTACGAAAATGAAGAGCGAAAATTCAAAAATGATTAGAAAAACTTTGCTTTTATCTTGACCAATTTATATTGCTATGTGAGCAAAAAACTTCTGGTATGCTGATAAATCATGATCAACAAAGTTATACGGAAGCTTAATAATCTCATATTATAATGAGAGTAAGATTTTGTAACAGTTTGTCAATAATAAAAGCTTCCTTAATTGGTCTGTGTAAGTAGAGCTGTAATTTAGAATTTTTTGCATGAACACTTACAGATATGGAATGTCTACCGTGGTTGCATTTTAAATCTACCTGTTTTTACCCCAAGAATAACAGAGTGCCAAATTTTGGGCTCATGCAGTAAAAGCATTAGATGAAACACATTCACAGAACCTTGTGCTTAAAAAGTGAATCTTTGGAAATTACAATTGGCTCGGTACCTATACAGCGATGTGATTTTCAGACCAGAAAAATAATGACGAAATTGTTTTCACCACAGTATGTGTTTAGTGTTCGATACCCAGATTTGGAATTTTTTTATCGTTTTATGGAGAAGATTTGAAAAAATTATATTTCAAATACTTTCTCCAAAGAAATAGGGAAGAAATATTTGCTGCTCAGCGCGGATTTGCAAATTCAACATTTATATGTGATAGCGCAATGGCTGCTTCATTCTACACCAAAGCTGCTGGGAAACTACCGAGAGGACAATTTCACAGAACTAGCGAACAATTTTGATTTTTCATTACATCAATTTCTATTTCCACTTTAATTTTAACTTTCATTATCTGCTCTTTATTTATAAAATCTACAAGTGTTTTGTCCTTTGTCGAAAAATTTACGAACCCCAATTTGCATGCACTAGATGTGTGCTGGCTCATGCATGGAATAGACTTACATCAAACTTTTTTTGAATCGGTTAATGTCTGGCGAGTGGAAAAGACTAACTTGAAAGGCAGAGTTCATAAATTGAACAAGTAGAGAAATGATTTGATTTCATTCGAATTTTACTGACGCCAGTTGAATCTTTTGCTCCATGCGTTGTCTAATTGTTCTCCACTTGACTCTATGAAAAGCAGGTGAATCAAAATAAGAGCTGTTAAATAGGGAAATAAGTACGCCGTCAGATGATTTCAACATGTTACACAGCATAAACAATGAACATCATTATCCTAATTAGCAAGAGCAAAGAACATCGTCATCGCAATTGCATCATTCAGGTCCTTAGAAATAGAAAACATAAGCACACGATGGCTCCGTGAGCAAATTCACAATTCACAAGATTAATGTAATGCAGAACATAAATCATTTCAACAGTGCAACCGTAAATTAAATTAAAATATATTACATAATTACCATATACAAATGACTGCCAGCAGTCACACAGGTTAACGTTAAAATGAAAGCTTTAGCAATAACAAATAAGACTATCACTTAACATTCTTTTAAAAATGAAGATGACAAACCATGATAATACCCTCAGAAACATCGATTTGCCTAACTTGCCTTCCCTCCTTACCCGCTTCGCACAATAGTGAACATTTTTATCTTTCAACTGCAAAAAAAAACTTACGTATAACAAAAACTTTGAGCCACATTAAGATACGATGCTCTACTTCGATTTGCGAAGTAGGAAAGAGGCTGCAATCCTAATGATCTTATACTTTCGTTCCAAAAGTAAATGCATCGATTACAATGAAGGCAAAATACCATAGATAGAGAATTATGTCGGTAGAAAAGTATGTAAGATCTCTCACGAAGTTTCAGTTTGTTCTAATGGAAATAAAAAACGTTTAGTGAAAATAGAAAATCAAACCATTCAGATAGCACCCCTAAATCAAGGGGACAAAACACAAACAAGTTCATTTAAAATTTAATCATAAAATGCTTATAAAACCCTGAGCTGCGTTTTTTCCACGCAACCGAAGACCAACATTACAAAATACCAGAAACTGAGAAGCTAGTGAAATGTTCACAAATATACATTTGAAACCGACTTCGTCCTTTCACAACAGACTTCAAACGTGAATGTCATTTGTGTCAAATTGAAGAAGGATCGAAATATTTTTTCACACGCCAGGTAATTACTCAAAGAGAGCTTTCGATCTCCATGTTCAGTAAGTACGCAACATGTCAAAATAGGAGACTAAATTGCTAAATGTAACACAAAGGAAATCCTTGATAATGTGCAAATACATTTGTACGTTTGGCAACTTTGGCTACAAAGAAGAACTGTTGCAAAAATTATTATAAATATTCAATTCAAATTCACTCAACTACATTTTCAAGCTCAGAACTGCAAAATACAGTAGGTGCACGCATAAACTCAGTGGTAGTCATCAACAACTTAGATTGATTGAAAAAATATAGTTTACTAAAGTTTTTCCGACGGAAATCAAGCTATTTAATTAAGATGACTCATTTAATGACTTTCAGTAGAACTCAAGAATAAATGATGATGGAAAATCAAACGTACGGATTGCTAAATTTGCACGTTGAAAGCCTGACGTTCAGTCATAGACGTCGAGGGAAAATCTGATGTCCTACTCGAACAATCATAGAACACTTTGACGGGCTGCGCGGACAATCGAAGGATTCTATGACGGGCTGGCCGGAATATTCTTGGGATACTCTGACAAGTTGCCCGAACAATCAAAGGATATTTTGACGAGTCTCCCGAACAATCAAAGAAAACTGACGAGTCGCCCGAACAATCAAAGGATACTCTAAGGGGCGTTCCAGGCAATCAAAGACTCAAACACACTACTGGACACTCTAACTGTACTTCGACGGACATCTCCGGTGATCAAAGGTTAGTTTGACGGCCACCCGTTACTTGCACCACAAAATCGAAGTACAGCCCGTGACGATAACGGGAAGAACATGGATGCTTTGAAGAACACAGTGCCCAGTCACTCCTAATATTACAAATTAGTACATAACACTTACATCACTACTGCAACATAGTAGCTACGTTTAACTTGCGGTTCACTAGACTGCACACCAACTCACTCACCCACTTTGCGTCAGACTTAGCGCTTGAGCAGCATACAAGTCAACAGGATCCTAATATTATAAGAAAACAAACATTTCAGCCAACACATACCTTAATTAAATTTATTTCGACCTAATTTCCAATAAACATCAATTCTGGCAGTTAACACTGATCCCAATTGTATTCATAATTAACCCCATAATCCATCACGATAGATTCACTATTCAGCCGATTGTGGCTCTACCATCAATTGACATTGATCCTACTACCTAATAGTCAACATTGATTCTACCACCAATCAACATTAACTCTATAGTTGTTCACATTGAGCTGACACAGAATACACCCACTAATCATCCGTGCGAGAGTATTCAAAATCAATTGACAAATGATGGTGAATCCCTCAAGGAAATACTGAGATCGACAGGACTCATAATCAACGGTTAACTCATTGAAAACCACAAAAATAAATTTTAAATAATCATTCTCAAACACTTTTGAACTAAATTTATGCATCCAGTCCACAATTTAAACTAGAAAGAGATCGTTGGATATACATAAGTCAGGGGTGCCTTGGAACTTAATCAGGAAAATTCTCTCGACAGAAATAAAATTTTCAACTGCTATAACAGGTGATACTCTAAGCTGGACTAAAATACACTGTAAAAATAATTTCTTCACTACACAGTCTGCAGCCCTCGAAACAGTACGGGATGCTCAAAAACGGAAATTCCCTGCAACAATAACTGTACAAGTGCCTTGAAAACACAGTATCTGTCATGATGAGAGTTCAGTTACGTCGTAAAAGAGTTGGGTAGTTAGATAGCCGAGCGTAGTTGCATCCACGGCATGGCTTCCAAAGACGGATTCTACGCTAACATGACATGATTTACTACCCAGACACTGGGTGGGTAGTAAATCACCCGCTAAAAGCAAAAAGTACATGTCACCTAAAATTCAGTGTTCCCCTACAATTTATCTCATAGTGTCACTCGATTGTGCGATGACAATTTCAATTGGGAAAGAGTTTGCTTGTTATTTGCGATGTCAACGATTGAGTTATGCACGGACTTTCCTCTTCCCTCACATGAAGAGCGAGTAACTTTTTTAAGCACTCGGGGTACTAACTAAATAGAAACACCGAATGAGGGGAAAATTCATTTGTGAGTTAATTTTCTTAGCAGATAAAGGACAAAACTAACTAACCAGAGAGGTGTTAAAGCTTGAACAAAGCTCAGATTATGCAAAAAAGTCAAAGACCAGCAAACAAAGCACATTCATACCTAAACACAGCAACACGTAGAAGTCCATCAGCAGCCTTAAAGTAATTATTGGCAATAATTGCATATTTAGAGATACAAAAGAATACCCATTTTTGAAAGCCCAAGACAATGGAAAATCGTCGAACCGAAATTTGAAAGCCAACAACCAGATTATGAGAAGTAAATTTATCAAATGCATGGGATGCAAACTGAATTAAGTATACTCCATGTGTTGACGATCACATATTATTACAGCGCGTGAAAAGAAATGTCAAATACATTGCCGTCGACTCATTTTTTCGCATTCCACAAACGAAAAGCTCATATTACCAATGAAAATAATCTGCATGCTGATGCAGCAGTAAAGCTGACTTTCATGCCCCCGTCTCTTCTTCGAACGTATAAAAGCCCGAAGAAAATATCTGTGAATAAAGTTTGAATATAACTTGTTTACACACGTAAACAAACGATATTTCTCTCTGCTTTCCAAGCAACCGGAACATTTTTAAAAAAATGCTCACATTCTAAAAAATTCGGCAGTGAAACGCTGGATTATTGTGCCTTTTTACCTGTTCATAAAATTGTACAATGGAGGGAATACCCGAATATTTTTTGAGACTGCATTGCAGTACTTCTCATCTAATTCAAAACGCTAACGATACAGATACAGCAGTTAAAAACCCATTGGCACATCTGCAGTAGACGGGGCGGAAAACTCAGTTGGCACAATTCAAAGAAATAATTCGTCACTCTGGGTTTCTTTCCTTAAGAAATATTTTCATTTTTGTAGTAACTTTCGAGCGCATTTTTTGTTACCTTTGCTCCACTTTCAGCTTTAAAAAAAATGGACAGCCACTTCAAAAGTTTCAAATTCCAGTTAGATGAAACCAACGGCGCTTAAATCAGCTACGTCAGTCTGTTATTCAGAATCAGAAACGCTTTAACCTTACCAGAGGCCTAGGAAAACTTTAGGACCCCGAACTGTTTTGAGTGAAGAAGTATATCGCTATTGATGCAGCATTGAGTATCGATTACGTTTAGTAAATTCTATGTATGAAGTAATCGATTATTGAGTTGAAGAAACATTTATACCACGGATAGAGTAACAGATGAAGCAACCTACGTCTACAAGGTAGTGTGAATTTCAAATCTGCAGCATTTTCAAGTTGTAGAGGAAATTCTTTATTTTTGCTAGTGTTGTGCGTTTCCCGCGATGGTTGCTTAATACAATATGTCGGTATAGTGAATTTTTCAGAGAGCAGCTCTATTTATTAGTCTTTTGGAAAATCAATCGGCCATGCAACAAGTGCCTGGTCCAACCCAGTGTAGTATAACCCTTGATTTTCCAGAGATGTATTTAGAAAGTCGTCGAAAAATATTCATTGCTCCGGAATAAAAATTTAAAACTATGCTCTATTCAACTTTGAAGAGTTTTCATTATAGAAGAAATTCCAAATTTGCTTTCTTCCCAGTAAGCACGATCTCATTTTAACTGAAGTCACGAACTCAATCAATAGCTCTCAATCTCACACAGATTCCGATATAGAGTCGTCGGAAAAAAGTGTTCAATTACTCGAAATCAAGCATAAAAATTTTCATTTCCATAAGGTACAACAACATTTGACTGAAAACGTTGTTGACATTTCCTTCGAGAAAAACCCGAATACCTTAACCTGCACTCAAACGTCGGTCACATACACAACTATATCCTTTTTTTGCACTTATATAAATTTCCTTGTGGCGCCTCAGCATCTCAGGCTGCGTCGTAGATGAGGAACTGGTGCGGGCGCAGTGCCTCCAGGACGCCCAGAACCAACATGAAACTTCAAAGTTTTATGCTAGGAAGTCTCTAAAAGGCGCATGTCACCTGCACAGGGAATGAGCAAATAATTCACCACGATATAGATTAAAAATTCAATTCTTTAGTTTTTCCTTTTGAATAGTTAATAAAATGTTGTACTGAGCTGAAAGTACATTGGATTGAATCGCATCAATATTTTACTCCTTAAATAAATTAAATCTACAAACGATAAAACTCATTTAAATTTTCGCTTCAATAGTTAAATACATTTTGTGGGATTCCGCATGAATTAATTCATTAATTCATTTACATTATGCTATTCCACCATAATTACCGCTGGTATGAATTGAATCCGTTATGTCCATAAAGATAAAAATAAATCTACACATCTCTAATTCAAGAGACACTTTTCACTCAAAGTCTACCAGGATGAAATTTCAAAGTACCTGAGAATGAAAAGTTGCAGGGGAGAGAGCCTCGTCTAGTTGAAAGGTGATGATGATGGTGATGATAGTGATGATGATGGAAGTAGCGTGGGGGTCCGGGGATGAGGGAAGGACAGCCGGGGGTACTGGGGGTGCCGCCGGATGAGGAGTGCCAGTCACCCATGTCATCGCTAGACTCCTGGCTCATGCCGCACTCGCGTCGGAACCTGCCACGCAATCCACTGAAATTATTCTCAATTTTAACGAAAAGTTTGTACTAAGCAATGTTCTTTAACGATACACAGTCCTGTATAGGTTATTTGATTTCCTGATTGTCCAAAAGCATTATTGTATCATGCAATGTTTGAAACCTCTTGTGGAGTAACCCTTTGAATGCATGATGTACTTGAAATAGAAAAATAAAAAATACTTTAAATTCACTGACAATGACGGTGATGAAAATTAGAATTGGGTCAAAAATTTGAATATGAACTTTTTGGCAACCTATGTCTAAAGTTTCAATAGTTTAGTAAAAACTCATCAAATTTCTGCGCCTTATTGTGAAATGCCCAAGTTGGACGGCATCAGCTTTCTATAAAACAAAATGAGCAACACGGTTGTGAAAAATAGTAATCGTTCAGAATTAACAATCGCTCTTTGTCGAAATGTACACACAATAGTTACAAAGATATTTAGTGTAGACTAACCCCTACGTTTCATTTTGTTATTATCATCAATTTTTTTTCAAGCTGTTTTTCTCAGGGAATGGAATGCATCGGCTGAAAGCCGGAACCAAAAATCCCTTTTCAAACTTTGCAACATTAGTCTAGAAAAACAAAGCAGAGATCTTCCGAAAGTGTATGACGTTTGAGCGAGTCAATTTGAATCGCAATTCAAGTCATGTAGTTCCACATTTGTTGTAAGAATTGCCTTTATGGTACAGAACATTTCAGTCGTGCACCGTAAACCGCACTTAGCTGGTTGGTTATCCAAGCAATGATATCAGTTTCACTATTTCTCCAGCATCTGAACCGCGTTTTAAGTGTCTTCACTTAAAAATATTGTGTGCGTAGCATGTATATTTCTAGGTTTCCAATACCACCGCTAACATAGTCAAAGATGTTAAAATTTATAAAAGCAAAAGCAGGTCTCTCACCGGTACATGTCGGCCAAGACGTCAGCGCCCGGAGACTCCCTGCGACAGTCGGGGCTGCCGAAGCTGTCGTTGAAGATGTCCTTGGGTTCGTAGCCGCGGGAGGTGTCGTAATACGAGTGTCCACCCGACCCTCCTCCAGCTCCTCCTCCACAGGACAGAGGTGCCCGAAGCCCAGAACTAAGGCCCGTAAATGCTCAATTTAATTTCCAGCACAATAAGTTACTTCATTTTTATTACAGTTAACGGGATGTTTGGAGCACGATCGGTAAAATTTTCTAAGCTGAGAACACCGCTGAGTGCACGGGAAAAACAGAGCACGCTATTGGTAGGTCACAAAAAACGCTGACGTAAACAATACGCAAAAACAGTAACTTTCATTTCCCAAATTTCAGAACTCACTCATGAAATGAGAAATAGAACTAAACTCATCCACACTTCTTGAACAAGCCGCCAAAAATAACAGGAACAAGGTTTTTGAATAGATATTGAATGATAACAGCAGACTTACTTTGTATTAATGCATACTAATACTAACACATTTACTCAAGAGGGTTGCTAAGTGCTAAAGCATACTAATACTAACGCATTTACTCACGAGGGTTCAAGACCAAGCCTCGACGCGACAGACGCTGGCAGCTCGATGGGGTGGCTAGGAAGGGGCGCCCCAGCGGGCTGCCGAGGGTGCTGCCCTGGGGCGGACGGATGGCAGGGCAAAACAGCCGCCAGGTGGTCAGGCACGCCTGGAACAGTCGTATGGTAAGTGCACAATTTTTAAAAAGTGAGTAACATCGTACACGTTGAAATAATAGTCATGTGAAATAAAAAATAGATAATAATCAGGTGAAAAACCCTCGAGGTTAATTGAGAAGTTATTTTTCACTTCATGAAAGATGATTTCGAGAGTAAATTTTATCGGGAGAGAATTGGATTCCTCAAAATTCTGTAAATACAAATCTAAATTAGGATTTTTGCATTTGAAACTAAGCCAGAGAACACTTGATGCCGAGTTTATTTCATACTCTGTCATTATTCTACTCCAAAAATAAGTTCATTTGAATCTGCAAACGATTGTTTCTCTTTAGATGAAGATGAAATTGTTTTGATAATTTCATTGACTCTGATTCGTAGCCTCAGCAACGCTTTGAGCAGAGTTAACGGGTTCGGTCAAAGTAACCTTGACGAACTACGACACACTCGCAAT
Source organism: Platorchestia sp. MABIK (assembly GCA_014220935.1). Lineage (NCBI taxonomy): Eukaryota > Metazoa > Arthropoda > Malacostraca > Amphipoda > Talitridae > Platorchestia > Platorchestia sp. MABIK. Next base: position 118,353 of record JACJUY010000822.1, read on the forward strand.
CTAAGCCTAAGGGAAACGTTTAATAATGTCATGAACACGAGTATCAAATTCCAAAATGGAAATACCATAATGTGGAGGACAAAATTCACTTGAAATCTAATAGAAATACCTAATCTGTCATATATTGGTTGAATACATTGGAGCAAATACATTTAAGCGACCGAAAATCCATTAAGCGATTTACAACCGAATTGGCGGACAAAGTCATACAGCTCTATTATGAGGTGTCATGCAAGTGGTTGGTATCCTTGATAGGGATAATAAAATCAAGACATTTCTAATGGTATTACATAAATCAAAGTGCTTATGGTGGGTAAGAGCTGCGTATGTTAACTGGGGTACATCGAAAAGAGCAACAGGAGGCTCATTTCATAAGTTAGAACATTGTAATATATAGGTATGCGTGATAATAACACTAGGGGATAAAAGCACACAGAAACAGAGCTATAAGTGCGGGAGAATTTGGGGATTATTCATAGCTTGAGGGTGGCCACTACATTTATTGTATTGCTGGTTGTGTTCTCATTTACAAGTATAACTTCGAAACGAATGAGTTAATAAATTGAGCGATCCCTATCGTAGACAGTGAAGGCTAAGCAAAGGACATTTTCATGCAACCAGTCCAAAGTGTGCATGCAGCGCATGCAACTTGCGCATTCAAAAGAATTGCTAATGAGAAATCACAAAAAAATTCCCTATTAAATCTCATTTCAGTGAATTTAGCTGTAAGAAGAATCCAATTGAACAGAGTTTAGTTCGCGCAACATAACATCCTCGTTCAGAATAGCGTATCAGATTTCGAGTAGCCTAACCAAAGCACTCAGAATGTTTGAGAGAAGTTAAAATTTTTAAAACAGCTATTTAAGTTCCATCCGAAATGAATCACCGTCAAATTCATGAACAAGTCAAGTACGACCTCGAATTTTAACGCCGATTACAAACATGGCAGAAATGTTACCCAAAAATTGGATGCAAACAACGGCAAGGGAAAGGTCTACATATTAATCGATCAGCGCAGAATAATTTTAATGATCAAAGGCATTAGGACTGTCAACAATAACGAGTAAATATTGTTCCCAAAAAGTGACCCAGCCAGGTATGACTACCACAAATCTCCCCACCAAAATGAATCTTACATGGTCCTGACCTAACTACTTATAAACTTTGCATATAATTCCATTGCTATTAATCAGTGAATAACACAACCCGAAGAAAGCTTACTTCTAAAACAAACGATTCACCATTAGAAGACAAACCCCCAGTGCCCGCCACAAAGCCACGAGTAAGAGAAAATCCCGATACGACTTATTGATAAAATTTATTTACAAGGTATTCAAGTCGGCATCAAAATTCCCTGGTTGGTTAATTTGTCCAGCGCGACGCACAGCAATTAAGTGACACATCCAAAGCACTTGTTTCCAGTCAACATACAGTACACCAAGCTGAGACAATAGCCTGAATTCAATAACAATAGCTCGATATCAATAACGACAGCCAAATAAAATTCCGATATCAGGCCAACGGAACCACCGAAATGCAATATCTATTCAAAAACATCAGGTGCATGACATGAAATGACAATATGATTTTCAATCATATTTAGTGGAAGTTCGAGAAGAATATCGTGGATGTTTTAAAAAATGATTCTCTTAGGAACGTTGTAAAAAGTTCTCTCTTTTCCCTGTGAGTTGTTATGAGCTGAATACTTTTATCAATTGACTTCAAGTGTTTTTACAGGGCAAGAAGGACGTAAAAGAATGCATTATTTTGAATCGGTATTTAAATTGTTATTTAGGTTATGTAGAAATGTATGAGCTTTTGCGCGAAAAATGGAAATTAAATAAAAAAGTAAAGTATTGAACGTCTTCATGTTTGCTCTAAATATCCAAGCCTCAATTATGTAGTCTTGCTCATTAACATCTGGAACAATCAGAGAATACATCTAGAGCTGATATTTTTGCACGAAAGGGGTTTGGTCGAAGTCGTTTAAGCGAAATACTGGAATGCGACGTAAAGCCTAGAAGTCATTATTTACAAATAGTGACACTATAATGCTTACTGATAAACAGCGACTGGAGAGATGCAGAAGATTGTGCACGGAGGGCAAAATATTCTAAAGCACACAATAACATAGACAAATTGAACCAACATCAGCGCACATCAAACGAGCATTCTATAATGCGGATTTGTAGCGTGGCAATGATGCACCATAGCAGATGACACGTAGACGTGGCGCACTAATGATTACAAGAGCAAGCTAGCGAGCAAATATAGCCCACCTCTCGCCTCTTCTAGAGGCGCCAAAGAGGAACGGAAGATGGGCAGGGAATGAGTGCGCTCCAACGGAGGACGAACTCTTTTAGAGGGTTTCGTCACCTCCGTTCTGACCCTTGAGCCAACCAACGATTTTGGATCAACAGCACTGACTTCTTCCACTTTCGATCCCGGTTGGAAGTCTGCCTCATTGATGACCTCACATTGAGTCGCAGCAGAAGCAAGATATGTCAAATATTCAGAGGCGTTGTGCGTTAGGGAATACTTCAAGAGCGTACTGGGAAATGACCCCCCACCATAACTAGCTCGGCGCAGAAACGGCTGCGCGGCTCGAAGGGTCACGCGATGAGGTACGGCGTCAACACTCAATGAAGTGCCGTGAATATATTTTTCGGTGAAAGCCATTCGTGTGTTCATATTACCACGCGATCGACGAAAAACGTTGTTGTTGTCTTTCAAGCCCGAGAGCATCGGAGCATTGGTGATTTGGTTGAAATTGCTTGTTTCTTGTCCCCCTGGATTGAAGGTGTCCGTATTGTCGTTGGTGCTACTTGCGTGTTTCTTGAAATTGAACCCTGAATCGTAATCAAGTTTTCAAATATCGTTTAAACGAATTGTGGTTTCAAATGATAATGAAAGGTTTTTAATATTTCCGGAAAACTTTTTGGCAACAAACAGAATAGAAGAGAGCATTGATGATAGATGTTCACAGAAATAGTTCTTTTCATCGAAATGAAATCTGTTTTAACATTCACGAAGACGAATGACAATTTAAAATAAAACTTTTACGATGGAAGTACATTTAAAAATTCCAAGGTTATGAGACAGTCCAAATTTAATTAATCGAGTTCTACTGAATAATTAAGAGGAACCTTTAATACGATGAAATATCCCATCACCATTCTTTACGCGCATTTACCGGACACATCGACAACAATCATTTAGAATTTGAAACCTAACGAAATGTGATAACATGCATCCCAAAGAACAACGTGGCAAGAGGAAGGAATCGAAAACATACAAGGATACACAAAAACTTTACCACACGAGGGAAACCACACACATACTAACAATAGACGAGGATGGAGAACGCAAAACATTAGGACATACATACGTAGGACCATGATTTAGTGAAGAGGATTTCAGAAACTATGAGGCAACACTCATGAAATTGAACAATCTATACATAAGTATCGATTTTCTCTACAAAAGGATGAGGATGAAACGATTTCTTTAGTATACGAGGCCGTCACATTACCGTAAACAGTTTCAGGTGGTTAATACACATGCAAACAAATGCCAGAGCTAGACTTCGTAGTTCCAAAAAAACGAATACAATTAAGACTCCGCACTCCAATTATTCACCAACGAATAATATCGACCATGAAGTAAATTCCAATCTAGGCTACGATGAAAAGACAGTTTAGAGTAGCATTTGGTTCTCAAATATCTCTCGAAGAATCAAACAAGTTTTCAACCACCTCAGCCCCAGAACGAGCACGACAAACTACTCTCCCGCATAGCTTTTGAGACTCACCAATCAGGCCCTGATTGACCGGCGCTGACGCTCTTCGGGCCGTCAGAAAACTGGCGTTTCGGTCCGGCGAAGCATCCATGGCTTTACAGTCGACCCGATGCCCAGCGATGTTCTTGAAAGCGTCCAGCTGCAGCACAGGCGCAGAGCCTCTCCGGCCTCGAGCCGGTGGAGATTGATGGAAACTCATCTGTGCGCAATGAAGCGGGTCAATTTGTGAACACTCGGTATATGTACTACCTGTATTTCAATGCGCTCCACTTTGCAACAATCGCTTGCTCAAGAGACGATAGGTATCCTACAAATAGGATTTCCAATAAGTTTTCCATCAAATGTAGTATTACATGCAAAAAAATTATTTCTCCATTGATGAAATGATTTTAAGATGCGTGGTGAAGTTACATCGATTTCCACATGATGAATTTTAAAGAAAGCATTGAGAAAATAGTCATTTCAAGACACCTGAGGGCATGAAACCAATACACACCAGTTAGAACGTGATGAATGCTAGTATATCGAGGGTTAATATTGGATAAGAAAACGAATAACGGACAACCTTTTTTAGCACATTTTACTCAAGTGAAGCTAATCTTTAACTAAGTAACTTCTTAGCATCTGGAAACGAAAGTGTGCACAAAAAAGATGAAAACGTTGTACACGTACAACCAAGCGAACTGTGTCCATGTTTCCCATGTTCTAAATTTGTAACAGAATACTGAAACTATATCAGAGATGTTGAAAATTCAAAATTTTTAAGGGACACGAATTCCATAAATTCTTTCAAAAATATACAATATACAAAATATACAATAACACGGCAGTTTTGCGATCTTGAATACCCGCTACGGGTATTCAAGATCGCAAAACTTTGATAGCTTACCATAAGCCTGACCCAAAACGTAATCATAACTCACATTCGAGTGCATTTTGGGAACACTGACCTGCGCCGTTTTTGTGAGGTTAGTCCTGAGAGGGTCAGGACCGGCGTCTTCTTGGTTGAAGGACCTCCAGTATCGAGTCCGTGCCAGCAGAGCTGTCCTCCCCTTGTTGGGGGCTCTGTTTTCCTTGTCGCCCGCCAGAGTGCTGCGTTTGGGCCACTTGCCCGGAACCTCATGACATGTTTGCGAAATTTGGGGAATGTTGCTTCCACTCAAATTAAGGTTGTCGTTGCGGAAGCTTTGAAGGTTCAAATTTTCATTGAGATTGATATTAGTACATGTATTGCTGTCTAAAGACGCACGCCTAGAAAATCTAAGAGGATAATCTCTCCTACCACTAGTGACACAAACGTCTGAAGGCTTTGCAGTAAAACCATTTCCTGAGTTATTATTATTTGTACGCGTGGACACACTTGAAGTCGGTGATGAAAGAAACTGATTACCACCTGATATAGAGGAACCGGTCAGAGCACACTGAGTATTATCACCTGTCCTTGCATCAGACATTATATTCAACATGGATTTCACTTCACCAACACCTTTGTCTGAACAACCACTGTTTCCTTCACAACCGGATAAAGCGTCGTCTACAATGGAAGACTCACATGCGCTTTCTTTACTTCCCTGTTGAATTTGTCCGCCGCAATTTCCTTCGCTATCTTTGGCAGGGGGAAAACCCGGCACACGGAGTTCTTCGAGTGAAGGAGTGGCAGGCAGAGGCTGCAAGGTAGTCACAGGTTGCCGGTGACGATATTGATGAGCAGATAACTGAGGCAAAGATAACCTGCGCCTCCCTGATTTAGAATGGCATGATCCAGGGAGCAGTGTTGTCGTAGCAGAAGACGAATCAGACAAACGTGTTACTATGGAGACCATGCCTTCATCGGCCGTCTCTGCATCAGCTTGCGATAAGGCAGACAATGACATACCTTCCATGTGGATGGTCTCAAGCACGAAAGGATGTTGACCGTCGCTTGACAAACTCTCCCTTCTCATCACAGTTCGAGGTAACATGCTTGGTACGTTGAGAGGCAATGAGTGCCGCCTCCCGACAACCGTCTGCTGACCAACGAGAATGGACTGACTTTTAAGTTCTCCTATTGTTTCACCACCTGCGTCACCAGAACTGCTGCTGCTTCTGCTAAGAACTTCCTTGATAGGTTCTTCGCCTTTTTCAGGCTGAAGGTCATCCTGCTGAGATGATTTAAGAGCAAGAGGTTGCGGGCTTTTCGGGAGAATGTCTTGAGCGAGCCTCTCTTTCCACTGACGCAAATTGTGTCGAAGGTTCTGCATCATGCAAGAAGACAGCGTTGTTCCTAGCCAATCGTGCCATGCGCCAAAGAGAGGGGACACCACAAACTCTATGAAACCTAAAATGGACAAAGGTAAGTCAAAATTAGCAATCGTTATTTGATTTAATTGGACTCATGGAATCGAGATTCGAAATCCATTAATAGTTTGCACTTGTAATTGTAAGCCAGTTCAAATTAATAGGATCAAAGTGTTTTAATAAGCCATTTTTTTTAGTTATCATTTGAAATTCCAGAAATTCTGTGCTGTGAAATAATTCAATCTACAGACCTGTTTGAATTTTTGCAATTGATGTTGCATAGCGATCACACATCGTCGTAACGGGCAAGTTGAGTTGTCGTTCATAGTCACCCTGGCGATAAAACTCGTCGCAGATCTGAGGTTTTAAAAAACGCATGATCATGAGAATGAAACAGCAAGAGAAAAAATCATATTTGATATCAAGCAGCGGACACTATGTCATTGGCGTATAAGCAGACTTCAGTCACGAAATAAATAATGATGGACCTTATCACACCATTTCATTTTCGGATAAGCTGACTTCAGTCAAAAAAGACCTTTGTGACAGACCTTTTGATACCATATCATTGACTTATAAGCTGACTTCAACAAACAAATCACTTAAAACGGAAGCGGTTTTGAAAGCATTATATTGACTTCAGTCAAAAAAACCAAGTGACGGACCTTTTGAGACCATTTCTGAGAGATTTCCCATGGTCTGCAAGGATTACAGATGTCAGCACACTTGAGGGCGATTTGCAGGGAGAAATGGCGGCACTCTGGTTGTTCCATGTATAAATCTCCGTTGTCTTGGTACTTCTGAAGAAAAAAATCCACTCTATCAAAGAAATAATCGAAAATTACGAAAATGCGCATTATATTTTCAAAATATTTTGGCCAATGAGGAATTGATAGAATGTGATTTTTCGGAATTTCTTCGTCAAATTTTATTGCTCTAAACGTTTATCAATTAAGACGTTCATATAGCCTGAAATTTAAAGTCTTAACACTTTAGAAAACCATTCAATGAACTCAATTTAAAGTGAAATTTAAAGTTTTCTGAATGATAGAAAGCCGCATAAATGAATGCAAGCTTTTACAAAGTATAAATAGATTTTCTCATGCGATTCACACACATGAGAATAACGGATGTCTCACAGAAACTTTAATGCAATACCTTAGAAATTTGACAGATTTCTGTTCCAGAAAAAATCTATTCAAAAGGAAGAAAAACTATATTCTTGCGAAGGATTATATTCAGCCAAACTTAACAACCACTTAAAGGAGAATAGTCTGGAACCTGATTGTTCTCAAAGTTTGGCTATGTCGTTGAATGTTAATGCATCAAGGTACTAATAATTTTCTGGAATAATCCAAAATTTAGTTTTAAACAAAATGAGGTACAACTCGTGCTGACGCGCAATACCCGGTGCAAGACTGGTAGCCCCCAAAATTTGATCATTTCGTTGTAGGTTCATACATGAAATTGTAACTGATTTTTACCGAAAATCACAATCAAACCTTGAAGCGAGTAAGGAACTCTTGCTGGCGTGTGATGTCTGTGGCGAGAATAAGAGATCTGATCTGGTCCTGCAGCTGCGCTACTTCCTCTAAAGGCCACCCGTCCAGCAGCCCAGACTCCCAGAGACAGCCCATAGCACAACGCCAGTGGTGGTTTTCCAGCACGCTCAGGTTCTGAGAAGTGATCAACATGGAATTTACTGATAAACTGACAGGAATTTACTGACTAATTTTGAGTCCCAGAGACAGCACTATCCAGTGGTGTTTTACAGCACGCTCAGGTTATGGACAGTCAGGTATGAGATGAATATGACGTAAATTTGAATTTGCCATCGATCATGGTTAGGTCGATAGTTTTGCGTATGTTTAGGTCAGAATTGCCTCACAAAATTAAAATCCCAGAACTTCGTAGAGTTATAGTTTTACACTTCATGTTGCTGACAGCAATTGCGGTGGAACTATACTGTTTAGCTGTGTAAGGTAATATATGAAAAATATCTGGATTTCAATAGTTCAAGTAAGTTAGAACACACAGTCAGAATTACACACACAGTCAGAATTACACATCATTGAACGATATAAACTTTTGAATATTGGGTCCTTTTGAAAACAACCGCAGACTTTCTTCACGAAAAAAAGAACAAAGGAAAGTATTTCATTCTTAACGGTGAAATATAAAAAATAGAGTTATTCACATAAGCAGAGTTTTGGAACTGAGATCCATAAGACTAAAAGATTTGAAGTGCCAGTGTTCTAGAAGGATCTCTGTGAAAGTATAACTCACGAAGAATTGCTTTTCTTTGAAAAATATGTTTGATCACTTTTCTATGATCTACTATCTCTGTTAATGTGTTAGAAAGGAGAACGTCAATTCATTCCTGATGGGTCGAAAAGTCACACCTTCGATTCGCTACCGGACGAGGATGTTATCACGACACGTCATGGATTGGGAAGATTTTTGACCGAATTATTTGCAAGCTATTCTCATCCCTTTCCCGCAGTAATACGCAGTAATACTCTAATTAGGAACAAAGAATTTTACAGAGTAGTCGTTGAGTCATTGGTTATGATTCAGAGTAAGTAAATTTTCTGTATTTCCTGTTTTAGAGCAATGAAAACGCTACCGTAATCTTTCAAAAGAATCTCGCAAGATTCTGAAATAAAAAACTTCCATATTGACATGAAAACTTTTGACACTCAGTTCAGCATTATAAATATGTTTCGTGAACTAAATATCTCTACCATCTTGAATACGATCAGTTTCAAAACATATTTTACACGAGTTTGAAACTGATATGTTCATTAATTTTCACGTCATCAGTCAAATGCAATGCATAATCCTACAAAAGCAGTGTTGCTTTCATCAAAACTCAAACCGTATTTGTTCGAATACTTAATTTTTTAAATATCAAATGAGTCACGGCTCCCATGATTAGAACTCGAAAACACGTAATGTACGTGAGTGTTGTCGGAGCAGATACGAACAGATTATTTCTATTCCCTCCCTCCCCTATAGTCAGCTCCAGCGACGCGCTTCCATTCCCCACAGTCAGCTCTATCGGCGCGCTTCCATTCCCCACAGTCAGCTCTATCGGCGTGCTTCCATTCCCCACAGTCAGCTCTATCGGCGCGCTTCCATTCCCCACAGTCAGCTCTATCGGAGCGCTTCCATTCCCAACAGTCAGCTCTATCGGCGCGCTTCCATTCCCCACAGTCAGCTCTATCGGAGCGCTTCCATTCCCCACAGTCAGCTCTGTCGGCGAGCTTCCATTCCCCACAGTCGGCTCTATCGACGCGCTTCCATTCCCCACAGTCAGCTCTATCGGAGCGCTTTCATTCCCAACAGTCAGGACTACCGACGTCAGCTCTATCGACGCGTTTCTCTCCCCCACAGCCAGCCTCCGCATCGATGTGCTCACTTTGTATAGGGCGGCAAGGTGGTTGTCTGTTGCGATGAGAAATGGCTGGTTTACTCCTGGGTGGTCGAGATCGTGACAAACTGCGGCCAGCAAAGCTGCTAGCATCTCCATCGGAGTCATGTGCTCGCGAATCTGAGAAAAGAAGTTAATCAGAATGATAAACGTTTCCATTCTTCATATTTAACTGAACATCTCAAAAGCTCATTGTGGAGTAAAAACCGCAGTTAATCCACTTCTTACACTGAGGGTAACATTATTTTCAAGCTTTCAACATAGACTTAAAATGTGAAAACAAGTGCAAAAATTCCAAACTGTAACCCAATCCATTCAACTTCAAAAACAGTATGGTTAAAATTTGTAAATTATTATATTTTTTAACTTCCCATGGAAAGCGTCTTGAATCAAAATGTCTTGTGCTCATTGAGAATAGAGCTAAAGTGAAAATCATACTGCGCAGCCTTGAAGAATGAACATCTCGAAGGGGATAATATCAAGAAATTTCGGTAAGTTTCCAATTACAACAAACTGTTCCATTCTGTTGGCACTTCAATTCTGTTGAAAATAATACAAAATCTAGGGTATCCAGAAGTAATTTATTTATATTTCTTAATGGTTTTAATAGTTATTTGAAGGCATTCCCACCTTGGACTCCTGCAGATAGCAGTGCATGGCCTGCGTGACATCGGCGGCATGCAGGGCGTTGTGGTAAGGGTTGGTTGTGTGGTAGCCCTCTTCGATAAGAGCTGTGGTAAACAGAGCATTTTATCACCTGC
>JACJUY010000822.1:128804-155655 GCA_014220935.1 Platorchestia sp. MABIK
TTGCTTAGAACTTTTGTACATCGAACAAAAAAATCATTTCCTGAAATGCATATTCCTAAAAATCAATGCAGTTAGATGTATGCAAGAACCAAAAATGAAGAGCCCTCCATACACGCAGGTACTAAATACATCCTAAAAATTTTGACGTTTCCTTGAGGAACATTTTGTCTCTCAATCTGTGCATGCAAGCTGTTTCAGAGCTCAAAAAAAGATGATCAACGAGGTAGTTGCTCCAAATGTTCTCTCGAACGATTAATCTCATTCTAACCAAAAAACACTGAAGATCTAACAAAATTTCAGCGACTCACTGAAGCACTTCCAGACAGTGACGGTATCCATGTGGAAGATATTGATGAGGTTGTAGCGGTGGAGGAGGTACACGCAAAGAACGGATACCGGCCGTCCTCCAGTGACGCTGTCCAGAGCAAAAGCGTTGAAGTTCCAGTCACCCACTCGCTCCAGCACACTCTGCACAGATCATTCATGCATAAAGAAAAGAATAGCCAAATTCTTGATTTAGTTAGTTTTTTCGTAAGCTTAGAGCGATTTTTGTTACCCTGCAATAAAGTGACAGCTTTTATTTCCTGGCAGTCGTTATTCCAGGAACTGTCATCAGATTGAAAATCGAGTTCCTGAATATATATATTGTTTACGTAATGAACAGATTTCTAAGTACTGGCAATGAAAATGCAGACCTTATGATAATAGTTTCAAATTAGGAATCACTAGAAAGCTTCATTGTTAATCCTACAAAGAATCGTAGCTAGTCATGATCAAAGAAATTAGTCTCAAAAATAATAAAAACTACTGAATAAGCCGCAAAATATCACCGAAAATTAGATGGAATGAACAGGAACCACCACTATTTAAAAAGTAGGTTTCTCTTCGCATCTTACTCTAACTTTAAATTATAACGTCAAAATAATTATGAGCGGAACCAGTACATTGGAACCGGTATATATCGGATATTGAATTATGAGAATAGATCACTGAATCCGATCCGAGTGCAACCCGAGTGGTGCTGTCAACAACTCTCAACGCAGCATTTTGTCTCTAGAAATCTTCAGGCGGTTTCAAAACGTAGAATATACATCAGGCGTCAATAGTATTTTAAAGAAAAAAGGACTTATTTATAAATGATAGTATTAAGACTGTCTTCGCCCCCTCAAAAACTACCTCATTTTATTTATCTGAGAGAACCTTGTATGAAATCAATAAAAAATCATCGTCGACGAAAACCAAACGAAACTATACATGGAGGGAAATCAGACAAAATTCTTCAAGTAGGGAAATCAACCTGAGCATTAAACACAATTGCTAATTATTGCTTTCGATGACAACACACTAAATATTCATGCACTATGACGCTTTTGTAATTTTCTGATATAATACAATATTCACAAAAAAAACATTCGTGTGAAAATTTCTGACTGCAACTGAAATTGGGCACTGAAAAAAAAATTACCACGTTCCAATTTCAACCTTTTCCATTGCGTAGAAATTTTGTACACAAATTAATAAAAACGTTTTTGAGTGTTATACTTAAACAGTGGCGATCAGAAATTTTTCAATTCTAGGGCGATGTGTTATGATGCGCCTAATAACTTAACTCAGTCTGTTATTTTCCTTGCAAAATATTATCATTTGGATCAAAGCAATTGTTTCGGACAACAAACCTGTTGAGTCGGAAAATCAACGGCTCTAGGATTTTGATAGAACGGCATCAAAACTAAGATAATATTTCTGGCTCAAATTTTCATTTAAAATAATCAAATGTTATTACCGACTCATTCTCCCGTAAGTAAACTCGCTGAAGAATATAACATCCAGACGGTGAATCAAAACAAAAAGTGTGTCAAATTTGTTCATCCTAGCAGAAGCGTTTTCATGATTTAGAAATTTGAAATCGAAGTGCAAAAACACAAATACATTTGTTAGCGTTTTCCTCGAACATTTGAGTGATTAACACTAACCAAATTTTTGAAGTAGCTCATTGTAGTTTCTGCACATGATATCGTCAAATATGGTTTACAAAACTGGATACGAAGTTGGAGAACCAAACGCTATTTCATACAATAAGCTCCTTTCATTACAGTCAATTATGCTGTTGGAAATACTTTTCCACGTGTAAAGCTGTTAGTTATTAAGTGTTTCTCTCTTTTCAGCACAGTATGTTATTTGAGCATAAATCAATCAGAAATAAATTACATGAGCATGACACGTGATTAAAATCAGTAATGCAGAATAATTCTAAGAAGTTAATAATTAATAGATTTTTTGATCGGTCATTGGCTAGTTGAAAATGATGCAAGAACCATCTTATATCTAGAGTGTGAGTAGAGGTCATTAAAATTTGGATCGTCTAGCGGATCACAGTTGTTGCAACACCGGCGTATGTGATTACACGCACTCACACTGCAAACACTGTATATTTGCTCTATATTGCCAGGGAGTGAAATAAAAGAGAGAATCCGGCAAGATAGTTTAAGGTGGAACTCCGTAGCAGTATTCTACTGAAAATAATCCGGAAAAATCTAAGATTGAGTTTATTTCAGAGGTGAAGAACGCAAAAATTGCACTACTTGACAGAACAGTAAAGAGTACTAGTATTTGTACTGCTCTACTCCTGACAGAACACTAGGGATATTTGCTTTACTTCTCCCCTGACAGAACACAAGAGAGTACGATTTGTACTGCTGTACACGAGTCAGAACACTTGGGAGCACTATTTTCACTGCTCTTGACCTTAACTTCAGACCCGCGAAAACAAGGTTGTTGAGCTATTCACACGTGCAAGCGAAAATTGAGCGTAACACCTCAGTAATTTTTTGGCACAACCCCAAGGGACTCAATAGTTGAAAAGAAATAAGTAAAAAACCAAAGCCCGTGCACACCCGTCGCTGATCGTGGGAGACCGAAAATAGTGAGACACTGAAGTAGCGTGACTCACGCGCAAGGAGTCAATGTCTGGCGCAGGTGTGCAGAGCGCTCGTAATGACCATGTTTTCCCACGAGCACACGCGAAACAAACTCAAAGACAAGGATCAAGAAATGTTTTGAAAGAGTAATAAAGCAATGATTTAGTGTGTGTACTGATGAGTTGCGTTGAACTAAGTCAAGTCTAAGCGCGGTATTTTTCTGTATCACAGCTGAGTGCGTGTTTGGGTACTCGAAAACACTGACCCCGATTTTACGCAATGAAAATTATATTTTAATGAATAAAATGTTCAAATCGATAAATTTCAATCACAGGTTATTTAATTTCTCCGTGATTCTTAACTGCATTAATTTTTTTGCCCGCTTTTAATAAAAAATACATCACATAGAACACATGCATTTTCTTCATTCAAAACAGATGGAGTTACTCGTTTTACATTCCTATCAGGAAATGGAAAGTGCATAAATGAACCCTGCTCACACTTTACTGTATTATAATAATAATTATATGAACTTTCCTGGTGCACACCTGACGGTTTGGTCATATCAGTGATTAATTCCGTGATTAAGCCAAGGTGAGTGTGCTCCAGCTGCTAAAATGCGACGCTAGTCTGCCCATCGCGTTGTTTGACGGACCCCGACACTCACATGAGCTCTTGGCCACTCCGCCCGTCTCACTAACCCATGTTTAATCCGTGATTCTTTCATCCCTTTTAGAAATGGTTTCGTAAATACGAAACATTTTGCATTGTGAGAATATAGTTTGCTTTTACTGAAATGCAGTCACATCTGCTATGATTAGAGCGTTTTCCGTAATTTATTACTCTGTAATTTCAAGCGCGCAGCAATCGTTTGAAGTTGCTCAACATTTCAGGCAGGATTTCTATGAAATGAAATTGAGTTTCATGAGTGCAGAGAAATACGATTGAATTGAGATAATTTGCCGAAACAAAATTTTGAGCTCGCAAAAAAATGCCAATGATTTTTCGAGTTAGCAAGCATTAGGTAAGCAGGGAATTGAACTAAAAACACATTAATAAGCAGGGTAGGATTACTGAATATGAATTTGCAGGTTTAATACATAACGCAAAACTTCCTCTCACACCTATCTGTTAGAGTTAATAATAATTTCCATACAGGTAGAACTAGAGTACCGCAAAACTGAATGTTGAAATCCATTATCGCCTCATTGACGAGCAGCACCATCGTATCGAGTTATTTGCTACTGAACTAAAAATATTAATGAATAGCTCACCAAAAACACTACACAGCATTCACAATTTCTCTCTAGTTGAGAGCATGATCTCGGCTAATGTTTTTCACACATCGCTTGTTTTTCTCGGCGAGTGCGAGTGGATTTTGGACCCACGTTTTAGCTACGACCTTCAGAATTCAAACGAAATTTAACGCATTCAAGTACATTTACTTCGAAACGGTGCTGATTTGAAACTATGCTTTATCTTGCACATCGTAAATGATTTACGAGTGCAATAATAAATATTACTTATTTCCTCTCATAGGATTGATTGATGTTCAAATCTGCAAAGAAATTCAGAATGAGAGATCAAGACTGGGCCCTAGCGAACATTTTTCATCACATTTATCGAAAGCCACGGTTGTTTCCTGAAGGCAGCCTGGTCTCACTCTTGAAATGAAACCAACTTGCTAACAAAATAGATGTTAACTATTAAGTTTATATTTTTACACCCGTTATCTCGTCGCAGGATTACTGTTCTACGCACTTGAGAACATAGTTATGAACCAAATAAGCACGCTGAAGTAGAAGAGTTTTCTTATCTTTGCTCAACAGCTTAATTCTATGTTGTATCATTCTCCATCATTTGACTGCAGGTTTGACTGCAGTGAATGACAACTGAAGCCGATACTGAGTTTCCCTTTTTATATAAGAACAATTATCCATGTGTGAAGGCCCATTAATAATTGACTCAAATAAATTTCCAAGCCCTTATTTTTGGCATACCTAATTTTGAAGAGTGATCTTTTATTCTCACTTTTGAAAAGCGACCCTAACTTATTCGTTTTCCGGAACTTTTGCATGCCCATTAAGAAGCCTTCGAAGGGGATCTGTGAGCATATGCGCATTTTTTCAATTCTCTAATCGGTAGATTCGATACAGCCTTCACACCATGTTTTTAAAGTCTTACTTGGTTTGGTCGGTTCAAGCAAGCACTATCTGTTCCGCAATTCTACACAAATATCGGCTAGTAATGCGCTACCAGGCTAACGAAAACAAACTTTTCCCAGCCCACTCACTAAACAAAAACCAAAGACAGACTAGACGGAACACCTTTGCTGAACCTGATAGCATTATATTAACTTGGAAAAACACACTCAGCAATTCTATCGTACAGAACTTACTTGAGTGGGCCCGGGATAGAGATCATCGAGAAGCGCTTTGTGTGGGGCCATGGGTGCTGCAGGCTTGCGTTTCTTGCGTCTGTGGAGAGTGAGGAACTTGCGGTGAACAACCACGGCGCCGCCCGCTGAGTCGGCGGCTGCCGCTCGGGCCGCCGCGCGCGCTGGCTGAGGAAGAAGTCGCTCCGAGGCGTCCGCGTCCAGCGAAACTGTGGACGGGAAGCAGCCGACCGTCATCGGTGACGGGGGCTCCGCTGTCAAAAAGTAAAGGGATTCATTATTTAAAATCATGAAGGTCCCTAAAAGTCTTGAAATAGAAGAGACTTGAGTGGGTGATAACGTCGAGTGTGATAAGGAAAAATTACAAGAAATAATCTGATCTGCAGAGAGTCAGACTGTGTAGAGGTTCTTTGATCTATGCAGCGTCTCAGAAGCTTACTTGTCATGTTGAAGTGTTGATGCCACTAACTTACTAAAAATAGAGACACCACCAAGAGATACTAAGTCCCTGTCCTTGATGAACTGTACGCACTATCTCAAGCTGAGGTTTCAACACAGGTTAGGCAATTTACACCCTACTTTCTTGGTCGAATAACACATATTATTTCCTCTCAGACCATAGAAGGGAAGATTCATGGGAAAGTAGGCGAAAGGAAAGCCTGTCAGTTTCCCTTTCTCGATCCCTCAATTATCTAAGCAGCATTGCAGGAACGAACGTGAGTGGTGTCAGGAGAAAACTACCACTTTGGCTCACCGGAACTCGAACATCCGTGATTATTGTTTATGAAAGAATCGAAGCATACATTCGTCACAAAATCAAATAAAATTCCATCATAAATTTCACAGAAATCCGAGTGCGTAGTCAAAATATCGACGAAATGAAATAAAGATGTTGTTAATGAGGTACTGACATGTGGAAGATAACCATTATTCAGTACAAAAATTAACCACAAGAATCAATTCTATGACAAAACGATTCTCCAAGCCAGCTTTCACGAAATACGACTAAATTTTGAGAACGTTTAGAGTGAATGAATTAAATTTGTAGTATTCGGGTAAACAAGTGACGTCAAAGGCATCAGAAGGAAATGAAACAATTAACAAATAAACGTTGCAATAGCATGACATATTATAACTCATCCAAAATTCAAGCCATGCATTAATTTGATGTATTTTGCCCATGACTTAATATTTGTGCAGCGCGTAGTATGCGAAAACAGCACGAAGCATATATGGGGTGGTCTTAGAAAACTAGATGTTTGATTTTTGTCGCCAAACTTAAACCTACAAACCTGAGCATTCATTTTATTTAGGCGAATTGCAAGTTGAAAAACAGTGCTTTTACGAAATGATGAGGCAGCTATCGAAAAATAAGCTCAGTGTGCATGTTACGAATTCGCTTTTGGGATAAATTTAACATCGAGAAATTTTAGAAAATTTACTTATCCATACTGTAAAATTTACCTTTTCGTTCAACGTGTTTTGGTAAAACCGTCATAAATGAACCTTCAAAATTGACCGAGAAGAAGGATTCCTTTTTTCGATAAAAATTACTTCCATAAGGCAGTTTGCAAAGTTAAAATCCCTTCTCCTGAAAAATCAAGAATTTTGACTTGTGAAGTTGTTCTTCCCAATGAGCGAACTGTTCGTAACCAATACATACTACGTACGCAAAAATTTACTTTGGTCGAAGTTTTAAAGAAGTTCACATCACTGCAGCTTCACATAAACTTGAACGAAATTTAACTATGGTAAAATCAACAACCGGTATATTACCCGATTATACTTCTTTTAATAACCTCTATTCTACTATGCTTCACAATAATATTGTCATTCCTATACCGCGGTTTTGCCTCATAGCCATTGTACTCGAGGGACATTACCTGTAACTGTGATGTAGAGGCCAGTCTGTCACTACAATTTACAATTTACTCCTTGGACGTTACCTGCAACTGTGATGTAAAGGCCAGACTGTTACTGCAATTACAATTTACTCAGGGGACGTTACCTGAAACTGTGATGTAGAGACCAGACTGTTACTACAATTTACAATTTACGGCGGGGACGTTACCCACAACTGTGATGTAAAGGCCAGCCTGTTACTTCAATTTACAATTTACTCGGGGGACGTTACCTGTAACTGTGATATAGAGGCCAGACTGTTGCTGCTCAGCAGCATCTGCGGCAGCCATGATGGACACAGCCTGCTCCGACGCTGCTGTGCGGCTGCCGCTGCTCCGGCTGCTGCCGCCACCACAGCCCACCACGCGACAGCCCTGCAAACAATCTTAGCTTTCAAACAAAAGCCTCTTCTTCCACTTACACAACTAGCCTAGGATAAACTGCCGAAACGAAATCAAGTTCTCTTTATTTGTTGAGAGAGATGGTTGCTAACTTACAGCCGACCTGTGAGATTGAATTGCATTTTACTTCATTTCAACCAGAATTATGCTTACTCTGCAAAATGAGCTTGCAAGAGCCGTAAAGCAGTGAGATGCTTCGGGAGTTTGAAAATCAATGTCAGCAGCTATTGAATTAATCTGTCGGGCTGCAGATAAGAAATTCTCCATATAATTCTTACAAGTAGCAATTCATTGACAATTTAGTCAATTATACATAGGCACGAATGAAAATATTTAGATTTAATGATTCCCGAACGTTAAATATATTATGTTATTCAATGGTAAACTGAGGAAAAAACGCATAGAAACATTTTTTACAAGGAGAACAAACTTCATCCCATTTGCGTCAATATATTTTCACTTCACAGTTCCAATGAAATTCGATTGTCGATAGAAAAATATATGTTGCACTGTACGCTAAGCTCTCACATCCATTGCAAAAGAACTTGCTCTTGTCTTCCAACGTAATAATCAACGAAGCAGCATCTCAATGACAGGCTATATTCAAAACATAATGAAAATTATGGGAAAAATAATTCCACGTTACATAACCTATTCCAACGAGGAAGTCAGTAACTATTGGAAAAGGTAACATTGATAAAGCAAGAGGCAGACGTAAGAACAAAGATACTGTTGTTGTGTCATACATGAATGCCTTAAAACAGAGAATAAATGAAAGTCCTGATCTTAGTACAGATGTTCGTAAACAATGATTCGTGGTGCCTGTATAAATCTCATAAGCATCAGTCATTCGGTGATTTTGCGCTCGATTGTGAGACAAACAACCCGAATGAGTTTGCGTGGCAATATAAGAACAAAGCCCAGAGCCCCGCTCCGATACATTCGTTACATTAACGATGTATGTCCAATCCAATGACCAAAGGCCAACGATATTTTACGCAAAGATCATGGGAGACGTTTTTTCAGACCAAAAGCTTCCGCAAACGCCTAGAAACAGGCAAAGCTGTACGCTGGCGAGTGGCGGCCTCATTCTCGCGTGATACGGAAACGAATGAAGTAGCGATGTAGAACGTTGAGATTGCGCACGGCGCCATAGCGTGAACTCTTGCTTCGATGCAACATTTTACATTACTTATGATGGGAGTTTGCTGGCATGATTGAAAAATGAGCTGGCATGAGCATGAGCTGGCATGATTGAAAAATGCGATAAAAATCCATGTTTGAAGTGTTACGGAGTGAATTGATTCTTCGTACTTTGAAATAGGTGGTTGGTTAAATATATTTTCGGCTGGAAAGAACTACAACTCAAATAATGTTAACCTTGTAAGTAGAAAAATATATTTGAAAAAACCATACACAAAATTAGAAATATCCCGAGGAAAAACACTGGGCAGATATTCATGAATATTTATTTACATTAACCCCATGGTTGGGATGGAAGCCGCCGATGTATACGGAAAGAGTCTTCAAAATGCTGCTAACCGACCAGTTGTCTGTCACGATTCACAAATACAATTTTCATAAATACTTAATCAAAGCCGAAGAAGGTACGATCCATTTAATGCTTGTTTTTTTCAAAAAATTTCACCACACCTGACTTTGAATTTTACTTGAATGTTGCACTTCAGTTTAACGTCGCAGTCGACGTGTTAATCTACCTGTCATGCCTCAGTTGATAGCAGACGCTCGACAAGTGAATTTCATGAAACGACTAAATGTGGCATTTTTTTAGTTTGATAACGAGTTTGTACGGCACTGTCTTTCTACGGTACACTAAAAAATAGTCAAAATGATTGGATAACCAACACTTAAATATTGACGATTCAAAACCGTCATGACACAGCACACTCACTTACAATATTTTGGCATTTAAACGTGTTTAGAAGTCCTTGATGCAAACTCCCTCCGATGTCAGTTGACAACTCATAAATAGAAGTTTTCAAATGAGCCGTATTCAGTTAAGATTGATGTATCAAACCCGATGTCACTCACACTGAGAGTCCTGCCGGCGTTCACATGAATGGATGGATGCAGAGCCTGTGCACAATAGCTGTTTCCGTAACAATTATTGTTACGGAAGCTCAGCTCAGTGTATGATCTGTGTCGCTGATACAACTATCAGCTCTCGAAAATTATCTTGAAATTCACTTTAAAAAAGATTCAGTCAATACTCACTAAAATAGAACGCACGTGAGACTTCATGAAAATGAACTCTCATTACAATTATTATACAGTTATTAAATAAATATACGCAATTAAGCGTGCATTAATATCATATGTAGACTTGAGCAACTCTATCCCGATCATTCACGGCCACAGTCTGAAGAGAGTTGAGGCATTTGCATGACAGTGCTACAACTCCGTTAGAAGCTCGACATTCATTGAGAGAGGCCAGCGTTCATGAATGGAAAGCCATATTGAGTTTCGAAGCTCGGTCCTGAGTTAGTTCATTGAGTAACAGAGACCGTTTCATTTAATTTTTATTATCTAACGTGAGTCCTTAACACGTTGTGTGGCATAAGAAGAAAGAAGGCTAAGAACATTAAAGTTTTCGTCCTGTTTTCGCAGATTTCAGCGCTTGCTAACACCTATACGCATGACGACTGTTAAAACCGTCCTCGTCCAACCATTTTGTAAACAGCAGAGTGACTTTTGGGTGTGCACGATGTTGATTCAAAGCGAAACCCTTGCTGAAGCTAGATGCATGTGAATAACAAATGAGAATAAAAAGTCATGCCACAAAATTACTAGTGATAATAATAAGGCGCCCATCAGTACAACAACGGACGGAAATAAAAAACTCCGCGCGTCACCAGGGGGCGCTATAGAACAACACTGAGCACCCTACGAACAGCAGGGTAAAAGTCAATAATCGAGGATGAGCCAAGCCAAGGAATCACGAACTTCTCCCACGCCCAGCGGTAAACTTCCTTCTGTGTAAACAAAGGGCGCGTTACCCCAACTTTAATGAAGCCCGCCGTGATTGTGGGAACGCGTAAGTCGCGCTCTCCTCCCAACGCTGGAGTGCGGCGCCACCGTTACCTGCGATGGCTTGCTTGTCACCCTCCAATTGCCGATTATTGCACGCGTGTTCGTCTGAGACCTTGTGGATGACGGGAAAACCTTCGCCGAGTTCGTACATAGAATGTGAAGTTGTACGCGTTGTTGCTAATCTAAAATGGAATGTGGTCGCGGTGCACACCCTCGTAATATGAACGAAAAACCTTGTGTCAAGAGAAACTCCTCGAGTTTGTGTTCAAAAATCCAGGAAAAAATTTTGTGGAATATATGTTTTAGGGCTTTTCACTTGGGTAAAAACCGCATCAAAAGATTCTCGCTTTCAATTTCTAAGTCTATGTCTTTGAAAGTGCCTTTCAAGTGCTTGAAAAATAACTGCAAGCTTCTGAACACAACGGAAAAATTCATGTATTCATTTCTCATGAGCTGAAATGGCAAAGTTCGCACAATACAGTTCACCCTTTACGACCAGATGATTGCTTCGCACCCAACGAAGTGATTAGAACGACTTCAGCATGTTTTACACGTTGGGGACAAAGGCAAGCTACCCACCAATTTCAAAGTACTTCTACATTTTGTGAATGACGGCCTGGGAAACGCGAGTGCTCAAGACGTTGATGGATGGAGAAACAGTAAATGAATTATCATTCAGTAGTCTATGGCTGTAAACTCCTCACACATTGCTAAGTGAAATATTGTTTACACGATAGTTATCAATAAACACGACAGACAGATTACTAAGCCATGCACCCGGCGTTACACTCTTGCAAAACGTGGCTAGATTTACAGCAGCTCTGTTAGGAAGATTCTATGAGATTACATACGGTATCAGCCAATCCCTTTTTATTATAGTGCAAACATGTCTTCATTTTTTTGCTTACTTCCTCATCAGGCAATTCATAACGTGCAATTCGAGGTGCGTAATGTATCAGTACTTTTCGTATACAAGGCCTGACACACAACTGACCTTTACTGGACCAATCACACTGCTCTGCATGGGACGAGGACGACTTTCACTGAATATTTTACGAGTGATGAAGTGCAAGCCCCAGTCAATCTTGAAATTTACAGCAGATGAAGTACATCACTTTACGCACCGAGTCATCGTTATATGAGGGTCAGCTTCTTATGTACAGTGAACCTCTGATAGAGCTTACCGAGTTATAATTTCGAATAAAGCATGAGATTAAAAAGCCAAATTAAGTGAGTCTCACTAAATTTTGTTTCTGCTAATTTTGATATTCCTCAAATATTGATGGCTATTTATCTACGGTGACCTTCAAATTGAGCTCACAAAAAACTTTTCGAAATTCTTTCACATGAAACGCGGAACTGCATTTGAAAACGAGAAGTCACTAACCATAAAATTGTTTTCGGAATTAATACTAATTCAAGACCGCAGAAGTGCAAGAATGAGGTATCTTTTTGCAACTATAATGTCCTAACGAAAATTTAAACAGCTTGGATTCAAAGCTCGACGTGCAAATACACGACGTAACAAACCGTTAAGAGAACAAGGGTGTGTCAGAATGGAGGTCATTTTCAACGACAGAGATGAGACTGCCATCAATTGCACGCTATGGCACAGGGAACACTTGCACATTACAGCACGGACGGCGAGCGTCTGACTTACGATTACGTGTTCTCAAAGCTGCCACCGTTAGAAAAATGTGAAATAATATGCATTTGTGAAACCAGTTTGGCCACACGGGCTGTAATTTTTCCCCGGCGATAAACAGTAAGGAAGTGAACAAGTAATTATGTCAATATTTTAAATGCATGTACTTTCACGATATGAAATTTGAACCTTAGGGACGCACTTGCATGTGGCGAAAAAATAGTTGTTGAAGCTGTGAAGACGAAATTTGGTGGGCAATATTATTGCAATTCAATTGTTCGTCTCATAAAATCCTGTCGCAGTCTACAAATTCGGCGATGAATCCAATGATAAGCGTCACAAAACTTAGAGCATCAAAAACCAAGCCTCTGAAGGTATTTTACACGTAGTCTGCAGATCGCACGCCGCTCCTCATGGAAAACTCCACGTGGAGAGAACGGATCTTAATCAACTTAAACCTTGCAAAAATATTCTGAAAACCTTATTGAATAACTCATTTAAATTTAAATGACTATTGCATAAACACCGGCTTACGTTATAGGTAGAAACCCCCATCTCACTGTCTTCGGCAATAGATTCACTGCGGATTAGCTCTAATTGCTCGAGTCACTGAGAGCATTCAAAAGCACAATCTGCCAGCTCGGCTTACACTGAGCAACTGCGGAGCGCGGTGTCTCTCCGCATGAGGTTACCTGCCTGACTCTACCTGCTCCCGCCCTCCCGCTCCCTCTTACACCTGTACGAACCCACACTTGCGCGTCAAGTACGTGCTGTCTTTCCAGATTACTCTCACGTACGCGTTTTATGATGATGAGACTTTAACAGGTTACAGTAGTTGAGTTCTTTTGTTTTACATGCATTTTTGCAGCAATTTGCAAATAAAAGGAACAAGCTTGTAAATTGGAGCTTGCAGAAATGCCCATGATTTGTGAAATGTCTGCAGGATTTAAACTGTTTAAAAAAATCGTCAAGTGAAAAAATTTTCACGCTACGCTAGCGGAACAGTTTACATTACGCAGGACTTCTTGTTGCCATTTGAGAAGTACAGTGAAAATGTAATCAGGAGGCAACTTCTCGATGAATACATTAGTACTGTGTCCATTTATTATCCCGATCTGTCAGAGTACAAACAGGCATGAATTGGACAAACTTAACTCGAACAATTACTCGGATCATGATGTTACGAATAATTGTTACGTATTTCTGACGCACGCAAAAGAAAAAAAATTCTTAACTTGCCGCAAATAGCTTGTGCAACTTAAGACACAATACACAACCAGGCCGTCGTGCAGTCACTCACGAACGCATGAGCATTATATTTAGATGTTTTGGACGCGTATTTTGGCTGTGTTGCTCGTCAAACTGCAACCAGAAAAACATGTTTGCTATTTGCGGCACAATTTCCAAGTGACCAAGAAGCAAAACGCACAGTATGCAATGGCATAAACTTTGAGTTCTGAGCTAGAACGTACTACTGAACCTGCAAACGTAGAGAATCTCGACACCCAGCAGGAATGCACAAGCAGTGCCAAGAATGCGTACTTGTATAAATAGAAAATATTCTGATCTACAGCAAGATAAATTCAGTAGGAATGCTGTTTGCAGCGCAAAGCGTGAAAAGAAAACCTGACTTATGGCACTCAAGAGGTTCTTAAGTTTTAAATTCACGCTTGGAAAGAGGCCACTTTTGTTTAAACAAGTTCTATAAAGGGGTTTGTCTAGTGGAGTTATTGACAAATTCGGCGAGCAGAAGTTCCTTGTTAAGCGATAGTCGCAAATCATTTGGATGAGTGTCACAACAAGCATTCAAGACAGCCTAGTCATGAAATGCTGATTCTTCTGCAGCGTTGCAACGAGGCTACAGGTGAATGCACTAATTTAGCTAAGTATTTTTTAACAGAATCGTAGCTTTGTATTCTGGTTTATTTAAGGCTGAAGGAAAGAAATGGAGACCATGTAATCGACTATGTAGTTGACTGATGTAGACTATATTTCAATGACCATTTACTCAAATTAGCTGATGAACTTGATATTCAGTTAATTGTAAAGACTTCCTACAAAATACAAGCACAATAGTAAGCAATTTGATATGGAAATAAGCCAACTAAATTTGTAACCCGCGTCACTCATGTCCACAGCTTTGTTTAATATGTTTACTGCACTCCGAAGAAGCGCAATGACTGACTGAAAAAAAAAGAATTGACAGAAAAAATACCCACAATAATTCACAATCATTTTCCATATAAAAAATTTTAGAGAAATGTAATGTTTTCAATCTCAAAGGCTAATTAATATTTGACATGAAATTCTCACTTAATTGTTTCAACTCGAGAATGTGTGCTCCAGTTTACTTTGATGGGTCTTAAAATACGTTTTCGTGTGAATTGGAACCTCTAGAGTAGCGATATGCAGGCAATTGTATTCCAGGCAGAAATGCCTTCGCTTAAAATAACTCCTTAGGCGTTCAGCTTTCCACTCGTCCTAGACGAGTAAATGTTCCCAGGCTCACAAATAAATAATTTCAACATTTTAAGGTAACCTACTCTTATTTAGCATTGAGGTCTATGTAGCCTACCAATTTGGCCAGTCAGTTTATGAGGTTCGAATAATGCCTAAAACTTGTATGATAAAAACTTTTTCAGCATCTCTTTTTCAGGGTCAATACATAAATATGAAACTAACTTGTTTACCAAGACCGTCGATGTATTCTCAAACCCTAGACACTATTTTCGTTCATCTTTGTCATTTCCCAAAACATGTTTCGTTAGTTATTCACTTCGAATTAGGTTTTCACTTTGTCGATTTGCTGTTTTTATAATCGATCGAAAACTATGCATACTTATTTATACCATCGCTTGATTAGAAAAGGAGAAAATGTTGTTTTTAAATTTTTTTAAGTGAGTAAAACCTTACAGCAAAGAGACAGATTGTTCATCGTTACTATTCGTTGCAACGATACTTTAGGTTGAACATGGAGAAATTTTTAACTCATTTTTTAATCAGTGGACTGGGTATAAAAAGCAGTAACTTTGGGGAAAAACTTGTTTGCAGCACATTGAATAACAATCAGTGCATGAGGTAATGAAAATCGGTCTCCACAGCAGATAAACATTGAACGATTGTTGTTTATTTCTGTAAATTCACGGAATTACTAAAGACTGCTCTAGCCTGTGCACGTATTTTATGTTCAATCAGCGTTTCGGGGATTTTAACTAAGTGATTATTGAACGTTCTCATGTCAGGTTTTAAAAAATTCTGAAATTATTTCAAAGTTTCATCCTTGTAACTAAAAATTAAAAGATGTTAAAAATGAACGAATTACAGCTTTAAATCTAGCAAACTTGAAATTTAAATTCATCACACGAATAGTTCAATTTCCCATTTGAAATTGACAAAAATTAACATTTTTACCAAATCTAGTCATCAATTGGTCTTTCTAGTTAATTACAGAGCCAGATATGGTTCAAAAATTTGGAAAAATATAATGAAGTTTAAAGCATTGAGGCATGTGTTCTGAAAACAAACAATAACTCTCATTTATGTTCTTACTATTCGCCTGTATTAAAAAAATACAAACAAAGACTGTGAAAGAAAATTTACAATATTTGGAGGACATTTCAACATATGAACAATGGAAAACCTTGTATAAGACGCCATTTCACATGGTCAAAAACCGACGCAAAGAATTATACTCAACCGGAATCTTTGATGATTTTTTTCATTTCCATAATGTAAATCGTTCCCAATAGTTCGACTCAATAGCGGTTTATATCGCATCCAATTAATGAATGCAAAGTACCCATTGAAGACGCAAGCAAAACAGCCATATGTCCTTGGAAGGGTATTATTTTTAGAATTGAACAAACGAGTACCGGTTTCGAAGGTCTCAAACGTAGAACGATGCCATTTTTACTCATTACTCAATTGAATTAACGATCCACGGCGATGCAGAAAAATCTATGCAGAATCCTGGTCAACTCCGAAGCCACAGTATTATTCCCAGTTACGTAGGGATTTTCCACATTGAAAATAAACACAAGCGCTCATCAATATGGAGATTGTCATTCTGATTAAATGAGGTAAGTATGGAGGGCACGTCGCACTTTTCTCCTCCTCCTGAAGCAACTGAGGAAATTTCCCGTATGAAAACTCAGAGTACAACCAAAAACTCTCTTTGTCTGGGGAAGTTTTTCCACTGAACCATCATTGCTTCTGCTATTTGACATTTTATAATCTTCAAGGGCTTAAAAGTAGTAATATCATTTTCAGATACAAATTTCTGGTACGTTAGCTTTAAATTAATTTTCAGATACGTTAACCTACTTAACATAAATGAGTGAATCCCACAGCGTAAATTTGACGTGGCAACAGAGACGCAATTGACGGCCAATACTCTGACAACATTGTTCTCTAGAACTGTTAACTTGCATTTGTGTGAACATTTTCAAAGCTTCAAACGACACTTCAGGCGGCTTTGGGTTGAGCTTCTGTATTCATGCCAAATTTCTTTTCAAATGAAATTATCAGTTTTCTTGCAAATGTTAAATAAATAACCACTTAGGAACCACATTATTTTACTCGTGCATCAAACCGAGGGATCACTACAAGTTTACTTGCATTAAAGAACCTCAAAAACTAATTGAATCAATGTCAGTTCTTTTCAGGTCATAAATGATTCTTGTCCACAATTTTACTTCCTATGCTTACTGAACTTCCAGGAAGCGCAGTGGGGCCTGCAAACACAGTCATCACAAACAGAAAATTTTCTAAATAGCTGAAAATGCGCTCTGTTTTCTGAGATATTAAGAGACATCCTTGTAGTATTCGTTTTTGTTTCTCGTTTCACCAATTCCAGAAGTGGTCAGTTTCTTCCGCTTCCCCAAAGCGCGTGTCTTTTTGGAGACAAGTGGAATACATTTTTAAAACCATTCCGAGAAAAGCAAGAAAAGTTTAGACCCAAGAGGAGTGGAAATCAGTTGGATTTCAAGCTCACAAACTCGCTGGGAATGTGTTTCCCAGAGAACATTAGAACGAGAGTGGCCACGTTATGGAAGTTCACCTTGTTAGAAGGCAGTGAGATTGGAGCTACTCGAGAAGAAGAATGAAGCACAAGGCAGAGTGCATAAAGGACCGTCAGAACGCTTTAGTCTACAGACGGCTAACAGAACAAGAATATGAAGCTATTCTTGGAGTTGACGTATGCCTGAATTTTCATTCCAATAAAGGGATATTGTTGTTATGGGAGGTGTTTTATGTTCACGTTTTGAGGATGTTTTATGACGCAGGGAGCAGGATTTAAAAACATAGTAAATCCTTCTATAAAACCCAAATGAAAAACACAGGGAAATTAGTTTCAGGGCAACGACTCTTCAAATTTTTATACCGTGAAATTTACTTAACACTCAATTTAGCTAAAAAATTCAAGGGGCTAATTTCATAACTAGAGTATTGCATGAGCTAACTTTGGCCCGGTATGATTTCTCAGTGGAATAACGTCTTAGTTCGTAATTCAGAACACTCATTTTATTTTAACTAATTATGTTCCACAAGCATTTATGAAAAACGCTCATAACCGATCAGGAACCTTATCAAACGTTCATAAGCCACTGATATAAATTAAGCTACCTGATGAACTCTGAGAAGCAAGTACGACGTATTCTCAAGCTTATTCTAAGCTACCTGATGAAGTCTGAGATGCAAGCACGGCGTATTCTCAAGCTTATTTTAAAAAGGAGGACAATTGTTTCGGTACGAATAATTACTATGCCATCTTAGTGTGATTATCTCAAGTGGCGACCCAGCTAGCTGCCCTCTTATCGGACGACAGCTTGAAGACAATAGCATTAAAAATACCCTCCTCACCAAACACTGAATAAGGAAAATAAATGCGCTAAAATAAACTCTTCATACTCCAAGACACGTGCGAAAGTTACAAATGATGCTTTTCTTGAAACGATTCTGCTGTGCAAACAGCCTTGACAAGAACAAAGGTTAATTACATTCTCGGTGTTTTTGAATGATTTCCTATTCTGGGAACTGAGGTGCGTTGCAGTAACGAAGCTCCACACACACAAGCGTTCAACACCAGCCGTGTTCTAAGCTCACACACGATCTCGTGACTTGGCTTCAGTCACACCGAAACTCGTTTTGTTTGGCGGCGAGATGAGATGCTGTCAAGATAAGCCAAGTGAAAAAATACAAGTCGATATGAGCCAATAATACTGGAGCTGACACCTCTTGAGCGAATGAAACAAGTATAACTATACTGATGTATCTTCTTTTGAAGTTTTGTGAGGCAGAACGCACCAAGTTTTGGAAACCAGCTTGGTTTGCTGTTTCCACAACATGGGGAAGTTTTCTCGCAAATGGCTTGAATTCTTTCTAATGAATAAGTTAAATTCTAATAAGCCTTGAAAGGCTGAGTTTGGGCATCGAGGTCTTTACGGTGTACTAAAATTTTAGTTTTAGTTCAAACACCACCGTATTTGGTTAAAAATTTAGTCAAAATTTTGTTTTAGCCCGTAGGTTTTAGTCCAAATATCGAGGACTAAATATTTGGGCATCAAAAAATTTTCAGCCACATAGAATAATGAATTTCTGCCAAGGACATAAACATGTCAGTGCTCAATGAATTTGAGCTAAAAAGTTTCAAGTATTTCACAACCAGTTCGTGTTTGTCACTTGAGCCATTTAAGCTTAATTACAGGACTGAAGCATCTGCGACATACTGATTCAGGACACTTCGTGACCATTAGAAGACATGCTAAGCTTCAACTAAACTGGAGTAACTCACAGGCGGCAATGGCGAGAAGCTAGCAAACTGACACTGAGGTGCAAAACACGGCTATGAAGATGTGGGATCATATCAAACTAGACAAACAATTCGTATTTAAACGCTATTGGTAGTTTGTTTAAGTCCATCGTACACTGTCAACTTCTGATATTCCAAGTACAATACAATGAAGACATGTTCCATGTATTGGACATTGCATTGCAAAAGTCGTTTGATGTTAATCTAACCACAATAATTTCCAGTCTGAATTCTAAATTATTATTCAGTCAATATGAAACACGATATTCTCCCGTATTCTGCTTTACTTTTTACCTGTCAAAACCCGGCCCATAACAAGCAAACTGCAAAAAATGAGGATGAAATTCCGTTCACCGAATAACAACGAAATTTGCATTCATATTAAATATTGTCCCATCAAGTTGAAGTTCAATAGAAGACTGCACATTTTCGTTTGGTATTTCACGTTAGATGCCTTTGAATATACATGTGTTGACAAGCCCAGCGTGAGTTGAGGAGGGCTCCAACACAACACGTCCACTGCCGCACCGACGACTGACATCTTAAATGAGGCCACTTAACTCTTGTTTAGTGGGTGACTATTTAACTTTTATTCAGTTTGTGGCTACTTAACTCGTGTTTAGTCGGCGGCTACTTAGCTCTTGTTAAGTTGGTGACTACTTAAGTCTTGTTACGTAAGTGCCCTCATAATCCTGGTTAAATAAATGGCTACTTAACTATTATTGAGTTGGTGCCCTCTAAGCCCTTGTTGAGCAGTGGTTACACGAACATTGCTAACTAGGCAGTCAGCTGCAGCTTGATGGTTTTAGACCTAGTGTTACCCTTACAACAACGACCGAGTAACTACTGTCACGATGATAAAATGGTAACTAATGTTCGTGTCATGAAATAGTACCTAATGATAAGATGATGGTAAAATGTTAACTCTTCCTATGTAGTGAAATGTTATGTACATAATTTTATTATAGAAAAATAGCAATTGTTTCTCCTGTGACATTGTAGTAACTACTATTACAGTGATCATGTTTTGACGATTGTTACAATGGAGTGATAGTAATTGTTAGATGTTATGCAACTGCCATTGCTATTAGAAAGATGCAATTATCATTCCTGCTGTGCATGTGCAAAATTTATGACCAAAACCTTGATGCAATAATTTAATTCTGCTCTCATGTAACTACAAATAACAACTTTACTTTTGCTGTGACGTAGTAGCAGGTAATAACTTTAATTCTACTCCAATGTAACAGGAAGGAATAATTTTACTTCTACTTTGATGTAACAGCAAGTCATTTTACTTCAGCAAGTTATAATTGTACTCCTACCAGCATGAAACAACATGTAATGATTTTACTTTTACACTGATGTAACAGCAATTTCCGTTCCAGTGATATGATAGTAATCACTGCATGATGGTAATAACTGTTACAATGATTTTTAGGCAATCACTACGTCACTGATGTCACTGTGCTTTTCTAGCAAAGATGTAGTATCATATTAGTTATTCACTATACATGTTATATTATTCTATTATTAGCCGCCCTATTCTTGCACGCTTGCACATTCAGACGTATTTTTATTATCTTACCTATCAATGTATGAATCTTGAAAATTAGATCACCACAAAATGCATTGGTGTAGATTAAAGGTATACACAAATTGCTTAAGATTCCATCGCTGTTTTTACTCAAAACTAATAAGAACAAACTCTTATTTTCCAATGATTGTATTGATGACTCATGAAGAAAATGATTTTTTGTTGCCCTAGTTCCTGGAACCAAACGAACATTTTACCCTACTTAAGCATGCAATTTTTTATGTTGGGCTTAAGATCAATTAAATCGCAGTATTTGTAAAGGTTCTCTTAGGTTCTAACCTAAACTCACAAGCAATCATACAAATAGATATTTTTGCCCACTCTGAAAATAATTTCGTTTTATTCGCAGATCCATTTCGTGTCGAAGGTTTGATTAATAATTTATTTGATGGGTGTAACTTTACATGCTAAAGAAATTTCATAAACGTACATTTGATTTGTTTTTATATGTGTACTATTATAAATTCCAATCTCAACAGTATTTTCATTCATTACCGTTTTAAGAGAACCCTCATAAATTCGAGGGAAATTCTCTCACTTCAGACGCGTAACTGAATGGATGTTTTCTTTGGGAGTAACTGAGATTTTTCCGAGGTGCGCCGAACTTTTATTTACAGAATACGATGAACGAAGGAAAACTCTACATTTCACTCTTCCGGCAACATTAAGTGGCCCTGCTTTTAAACGTGTAAAAAACAAGAGAATTTTTTCATGTTTCAACTTGGCTGTTTAACACTACAAACTATTTTTTTTTTGAGGTTGGCAAAGAGCAAGACATACTGACGACGTCACTAGAATAACAATGGATGCACATGAGTTCATTTTTCGACTGAACATAAAATTGTCCCTTAAGTATATCAAGCATAAAGTGAAGCATTCGGTGCAAGTAAAGTCAGCTAGTACGATGTATAATGTATGGACAAAAAGTGACCCATTGGAAGACCACATAATTATGTAATTGATGGAGAAAAACTTATGTAACGGGACATGTACGTAGTCCGTAATGAGTGGACATGATGTCAAACGTAAGATAAATTTACATGACAGGAGTACATGAAACCACGTAATGGAGGTGCGTGCGATCACTTGGAGTGCAGGTCTGTAATTGGTGCTAATCGGAATGAGAGAGGGGATTGGCAGCCCTCAGTTCAGAACAATCCCTCATCAGTTGGTATGAAATAATTCGATGAGATTCGACAAACTCAGTTTCACTGAGCGTACCCGGTGTCAGCAATGAGCACACATGATGCTGTGGGTGGTTGTGCAAGGATTCAGATATTGATGAACGATACCTCAGTCCCGCGTGGGTTTGAAACAGGCGTTGCTACATAGCGAGAAGCGTGTAACAGCTGACAATGGCAGCACCTCCAGCTACGGACGTATGGCAAGGACGCCTGCTATTGCTGTACGAAATTAGCAATGGAAACATAGGATGTCTGTTGTGCGTGTGTGTGTTGACATCAGAGGTCGGTGTACACGTCGTTAAGAATAGCTTGCTGCAGTGAGAGAAGGTGTGTGTTTCATACAAAGAACGAGAGATAACAATCTGCTGGAATGCACGGAGCCCAGAGGCGGCTTACGAACCATAACGCCATTCTTATTACGGGAAGTCGAGAGCCTTGCCCATGAGACCTTCATATGGCCGTCTTTGAAATGACTAAAGCAGCCCTGACCAAGGAAACGCGAAGACAAACGTAAGCCACGACGTCACGACATGACAAGGCATGGCAGCGAATAGTAGGCGTCCTATTGGAGTGCAGATATCTGCTACCACGATATCAATTTTTTTTTAAATACAAGCTTTTTGAGAGCATTGATGAAACACAACTTCACGAAGAAGAATTTACTGCTGTGAACGCCAGGAATTTAAACTAGAAATTAACAGAAAATCTATCGAACATCCACACAAATTATTTTCTATTTTTCTTGAACACATGCTCTAGCTCTGAGCATTCAAGTAGAGGCTTCGAAGTACTTCATAAGTGACTGATAAAAACTGACCGTGAGATCGCGAACACGCGCTACGAGCACTTCACAATCTAATCGAGTAGTTCCCTTCGTAGAATATCTTGTAAGCCAATCAAACCGCTCCTACTTCCCTACTTGTCCTAATATCTGGTTGAAACTAGTAGCAATGACTCTGTTCGCTACCAAAATTATTGTGAAAATCATTATCTAGAAAAATCAAATAAAATTTAGAAATAGGAGTAAATAACTCATTTGTTTCCATTTTTTAAAACGGGTTCCCCACAATTTGGTAGCTTGGCTTCAGTCACACCGAAACTCGCGATGAATTTGTTAGTTTGAAAATAATATTCTTATTTGCACCTCATATCTTCTGTACTGCTACAAAGTGACACTTCAACGTTCTTAATACCATCCCAGCGTGGGGACCAATAAGCAATGAACACCAGTCCTCAAAAGTCATGCCAAAGCCAAACCTTAAACGGTCGAGCCCAAGAACTGCAGCCCGTATTGGTTTCGCGCGCATGACGTGCGTTGTTGTGCATGACGTACGTTGTTGTGCCTGACGTGAGTTGCTGCTGCTCACGACAGTAATTATTATTGTTGTGCATGACAAGTTTACAGAGTACCTCATCAGGCAAGTCGACGTAATAAAATTTAACCGCTGAGAAGAAAAACTAAAATTGATTCATTCGGTTGCGCCCTCACATTATTGTTAGTTATTGTGTTACAAAATGCAAAAGCCTCTTAACTCAGTA
The DNA here is from genome assembly GCA_014220935.1 of Platorchestia sp. MABIK. Lineage (NCBI taxonomy): Eukaryota > Metazoa > Arthropoda > Malacostraca > Amphipoda > Talitridae > Platorchestia > Platorchestia sp. MABIK. The sequence continues at coordinate 152,248 of JACJUY010000822.1, forward strand.
CCAATTCGAGAAACAATCCGTAAGACAGTTCTACCTTAAATTTTGCCTAGTTTATGGAGTATCTACCATAAAAATTTGAAAGATCTCAATAATTTTAGCCTTGAAAGAATAAAAAATATGCGAAGTTAACCAGAGCCAGATCCGGCAATAACTTCCCAAGTGTTGTCATGCTATAATAAATAAATGAGGGTCAAAATTGTTAGAACTGAAGAAACTTTTTTACATTCACCCTCGCTAGCAAAGCATCAAGATGCTCTGAAAGTCATCAGTCAAATATCAAAGTAAACCAAGCACAAAGAGTAAACTCCCACCCTACCAAAACGTCAGCGGTTCAGCAAAGTACTTTCTGTGAGGCAAAATTAAACTTTCAAGGAACATTATGAGACACTATGACAACATTCAGTCACCTGTCCAGTAAGATGAATTTGAACACAAGATGAACAATGCACAAGCTCGGATTTACTGGTGAGAGATGAAGCACTTAAGTTGTTATCGTGTGAACTTACGAGTATCCTATCGGCTCAGACATGAAAACAAGCTGATAACTCCAGTCAAGGTAAGGACCACAATTCCACTCCAAAACGATTAAGTAAAAGTGGTTTTACTTGGGTCATGCAGCTCTCGGAACCCACGGAGGTTGAATACAGATCTCCAGGTTCGCAGAACTGACACTTCCAGCCGAAGGAGAAAATTTATTTGATAGTCGGAATAAATAGCACACTTTAACACACGCGTAAGAAAACGTACTTCAATGACCGACAAGAATCTAGAACAAGTGTGTCGTTACGGTACAAAGCGTGATCGCGTGCGTTGTATCTTGTTTAGACCCTAATATAAAATCGACAGTAACGTAAAAAAAATTCTATAACCGCCTCACGACTTTTTCCAATAATAACCTGGAGTACCCTAAGTATTTTTTAATCCATGCAATCATATGCAAAAAATTAACGGGTCATTTTGTGTATTTGTGCGAAAAAATAAGTTGCGGCACACTTGATTTTTTATAAGCTACAAAGAATACGTGAAAAATTTTGAATACCTTGGGTAAATAAATGCATCAATTACTCATCTAAACAATGATTATTGTTGAAAAAACAGTGACCTTGTCATAGTATTTGCTTTAATTGCTTTCACCTGATTCCCAAAATAATGCTAGGAAGGAATTTAAAGCTGCTATAATGAAAGCTGGTATAAGTATTTTCTACACATATCCCTGTGCATTTGCATCGGTTGAGTAAAGTTCAAATCATTCAGTACCGTGAGTGAAAAGGCATTAACAACTACTGCTGTCGATTTTCAGATTATTTGCCGCGAAAAGAATTACCCTGAGTGAGTGGGCCTGTTTCTGAACCAACTCCTAAAAGTGAATATGTTTGCTTACAAATCAACGCTGCGATCTGATATTCTTGTTCGCACTACAAGCGCATAAAATTGATTTCCCCGAGAACAGTTCAAAATGTTATTCACAAAGATATTTGAGTAAGCGAACGACGCCAGTGACTGTAACTCCCTGCAAACCATATAATTTCGTGAATGAATGGATATTCCAGAGTGTAAACCAGAGTCGTGCTTGAGCCCAAAATGGACATTCCTGTTCCCCTTCAAGCGACGCCGTGATATGATATTCGCACACAGCAACCGATGCGGCGAGAGAGCGCGGCTCATCACGGGCTAATGAGAAATGGCTGCATCAAGAAGCGGTGACGCAAGCCGGCTGCGCCAATCACAGCCCTGTAATTGCGCGCTGCGAGCGCAGACCCGGTCCTTGCAAGGCGTCCTCACACGCAACTGAGTTGTGGCATTACAAGCCCCGAACTGATTAAAGGGAATTCAGGACTACAATGATGTTTAGTTAATGAAGTGAGAATAGCCTGTTAACTTCATGTATTTCATGGTGAACGAATGTACTGTGAAAACTGGTACTCGGTAAAGTGAGGCATCAGGTTTATCATGTCGTCATCAAAATGGACCAACGATCACCGTTAGGAGGAGCAGTTGATTCAGTTTATCCCAAGTTGGGCACCACCTGAAATCCCTGATAGTAGCTACTGACGTAAATAGTCGCTGTGAATAACTTTTGCCAGCGCTAAAAATAGTGATCATCTCATGGAATCGACCTATCTTTAATTAGTTCTATTTTTAGCTTTAACATTGGACTGCAATAATACTAACGACAACACGACTTATAAAGAAAGACGTAAAACAGTGAACGATATTAACACTCTGACCATGTAGTGAGCCGCCGGTGTTCACGAAAGAAATTTTCATGTTGCTCCTGACCAACCAGTAGTCACAAACTCAATTTTTATAAATACTCAATCAAAGCTAAATGAAGGCGCGATCCCGTTAAAATTTTCTATTTTCACTATTCCTTACATCAATTGACTTTACATTTCAGTCGAATATGGAACTTCAGTTTAACTTAGAGATGCCAACGAGTTAAAATTCCGACAGAGCGAAAAAAACCTGATGTATTACGACACATCGACAACCATTGTCTTGAAGAGTAGCAGTAATGATCTAAATTTAGTGCTACTCTGCCAAGTAATGCTTCACCATGAGCTGTAAGAGCTCATGGTAAAGTGGCTTCATCATTTCTGACTACGTGAACCGTTTTCTAAAATTCAAAGTTTCTTTTGACAAACCGTAGTGATACATGATTATTCAATTTTACTCGCATGAAGACCAAACAAAGTTTGAAAGGACAAATTAAATTGTGAGGGTGAAAAACAAATCTCGGGAACTTTAATACGGAACTCGATCGAACCAACCAGTTTTAGTGTCGTTGTTTCAGGTAAATTGAACATTTTTCTTGAAGAGTTTACTCTGGAAAGGGTGAGCGCTGGATGGAAGAATTAGGGAGATGAACTTGACTAGTTAGAATACATCGATTTATAGCTTCTGTCAAAATTTATCCATTCGCGTGCTATGAAAAAACGTAATTAGGGGGTTAGCAAGAGATGACAACACCGTGCACATTAATTCGAAGCCGACTGTTGTGGCCAAAGTCGCAAAGGCCATGAGGAACTCAGCCAAACCTGCATTTAAGTTGTGGCTTAGATTAAACGCAAGATTTGAAGTGATAATCCTAAGCATTATACTACTTTAAATAAGGAGAGCTGAGAAATAAAGGCGTGTTCATCAGCCTAAGTCGAGCTAAGTAGCGTGACAAAAGCGAACTTCCCAACACGAAATGAAGTCACAGCGACCCAACCCTCTCGAGGCAAATGTTATGATACATGTTAAGTAGGTAATATATATATATGTATATATATGTATATATATATATATATATATATGTACATATATGTATGCCAGCAGAAAAGCGCGCGGAATAACAGCCGAGCGCGGCTGCGGACCGAGAGAGGGTATAGGTATGTGCCTTACCTCAGGAGAAGGGAGGAGTAC
>JACJUY010000822.1:157261-170878 GCA_014220935.1 Platorchestia sp. MABIK
GTTTCCTCTCTCACTATGAGGTTTAAATCCCTCACTACGAATGCGGGGGGAAGAGGAAGGCGCCTGACGCCACCCCATCCCCCTTCGTACCGTGACACAAATCAACGGCAAAAACTTAACAGCCAGCGTGCGGCACGCAACATGCAAGTTGCGGCTCATTCTATTTCCTACGCACTCATCGCAAATAGAACAAAACTTCTCACCAGCAAACTTCCTTTTGTCACTGTGCCTGCGCTTGTTTTTATTCCAGCATGGGGGATTAATCCCTCCTCCCATTGTTTGGCTACCCTCATCGCACGACAATCTTTTATTTGCATCCACTAGACATTTTCTCTGCTGGGAGAGAAGAAACGCACTGCCTAAGTGAGTCATTTTTCAATGGCTAAAAAGGTTTTTAATGAATAGTATCAATGGCGGTTGAGACTGATCCCGACTGAATTCGGTGTTTATAACTTGTTCCCTCAGAATTTTGGTTAGTTCTAATGTAAACTAACTGCTTGTCTGAACGCATGTTGGTTCCGCACATCGGGTTAGCACCATAGTATCAACTAACCCAGAACGCATACTGGTCCCTGTTGTTACTGTTCAGTATCGATGTTTACGAAATTTGCCCCTACTGGTCTCTGTCATTTTCGGTAGACTCTGAAGTGATTTTACGAAATTGAACCTTTCTTTCTCAACTTAATTTACCAGAACATGAATATCATTTGAGAAAAACGTATGAATTAAAAGTTAAAAAATATTAGATAGATTATGGTAGAGAAAAACTAATTTCAAAAAGAAATGTAAAACTTCGAACGACTTTAGCTTGACTCACATTCACTTACTACACCTTTTTCATTTCAAATTAATCCAAGTCAAGTTCAATTTAGTCCAAGTCAAGTTCAATTTAATTCAAATCAAGGTCAATTTAGTCCAAGTCAAGTTCAATTTAATTCAAATCAAAGTCAATTTAATCCAAGTCAAGTTCAATTTAATTCAAGTCAAATTCAATTTAATCCAAGTCAAGTTCAATTTAATTCAAATCAAGGTCAATTTAATCCAAGTCAAGTTCAATTTAATTCAAATCAAGGTCAATTTAATCCAAGTCAGGTTCAATTTAATCCAAGTCAAGTTCAATTTAATCCAAGTCAAGTTCAATTTAATCCAAATCAAGTTTAAATTAATCCAAGTCATATTTAAATTAATCGAATCCAGAGTTGAGTTAAAAATTGACCTAATCACTTGTGAATTTTAGCTTTTTTATGTTAAATATGTATCTATTGTATGTGATGAGCAGGACAGTCGTTTTTCCTTTCAGCAAGGAATACATAAAATTTCTGCAATATAAAGACAAGCTGTCGTAAAATGTGGTAAGTATCCAGTATCAGGAGGCAGAGTGTGATTCAGATCTTAAAGCGGCGTTAAAGATGCAAGTCAATTATAAAATCTTCGTATTATACTCGTCATTAAAGTGGTTTCAAAATTCTACATTGATGACAGTGTGCATACATTCGAATATTTATGTTCAAAAGGTAATTTTATGATGCACATACACATAGTTTCGAGGATTTATTTACACATATAGATATTTACATGCGTGAAATTCTACTTTTTCACACATATGCATATATGAAATCATATACATGCATATACAAAAGATTACTACCGGACTGCATGTTTATTTTATCTTGAAAAAATATACAAATGCGATTCACTGAGTACTAATGTACGATTCCGTTTGAATACGATTTATATGAGTACGTTACTACACGTATACATTCCTACATTAGCAAGAAAAATGTTGCCACTGCTCTGCAATCTTCATCTTTCAATGTAGCATCTATCACTCTGCATTTTTCTTCTCGTGTTTTTTTGTATTTTCCTCGCTTTACTCCTCTTCTTACTCCTGGGCGTATATTTTCTTGTTCTCTTCACTTGTTTCATAGTCCGTTGATTGGTTGTGGAGATCCATCTTGAAAGAAGCGCTGATCCAAATTCAATGAGAAACACTTTTCTTTTATACTCCTATATTAGAGAAATCGGCACATAAGAGACTGAAAAAGGCATTTTTAATATTATTTTAAAAACCGATAGTACGGAAGACAACATTACATGCTTAAAATTCAAATGTGTTCCTATATATCTGTAATATTGACTGTGATTAATTTGAATTTGACTTGGATTAACTTTAACTTGACTTGGATTAATTTGAATTTGACTTGGATTAATTTGAATTTGACTTGGATTAATTTGAATTTGCCTTGGATTAAATTGAACTCGACTTGGATTAATTTGAAGTGAAGAAGGTGTAGAAGTGTATCTAACCCATCACGTTCAGAGAGAAAGCTTTAATCGTTGCTTAAACCAAATAATGCATCACATCTCAATTTACCGAGTTAGATTTTATCAAAAACATGAAAGGGTATTATTCAGCTTTATATTTCAATTCAAACATTCATAGTTTCACAGAGAAAAAAATTTTGGTTATCGAATTATTTAAAAGTCAGATTCCTCCGCAAAATTACTCAGCTTTACTGCACCGAAGCGCGTGATCTCACCCGCAACTCTCGATTATTACGAAAAGTATAAATAATTTTTAGAACAAAATAGAAACATCACCAATAAGTTGCATTTAACATTGCATTGAACAGCTGCTTTGAAATGAGAACTAGATGCTTTGTGCAACATGCATATTATTAAACCCGTAACTCTCCTTTTTACCCATGCGTTTGGACAAATCTGATTTAAATCGGAACTTTTTATCAAGAACATATGCTTCTGTACTTCTTTTCTAAAATGTGTGTCCTTCGCAATGGTTCGCACAGATTCAACTTTCACGCCTGTTTCTAGAAGTTTGGAAGCTTTTTTCAGATTTCTTGTCAAGTGTTGACTGAGGTTGAGAGTCTTGGCACCAAAGGAACCTTCATCTCTTCCTTTCCTGGGGCGATATTTGCGAAGGTGCATTTTCGACACAGTTCTGAGAACTTGTGAGACTTAATCCTTTCTTTACATGAGACCGACCCTCTGATTAACTTCCCTTGGAATGAAGACAGGCACAAAAGGAAGAAAGTCGGCTTGTCCGCAATTGAAATGTTCCATTCAAGGAATGAGTTCACTGACTCGACGCGGTGGTCCGTCGCTTGCTAGTAAACGGAGGTATTGTTTGTATATAGATGAACGTTCTACCTTTAGACATATAGTTCACAACTGTGTACCCAATGCCAGTGATAAAGACAGTTTATACGTTGTAGAGTTTCTTACTGTCTAACGTACACCAAAATGTCTAACGTAAAATGTCTAACGTAAACCAATTCTTGGATAAAATCCCGAAATCGAATTTTTTAGTTTGGGTTAACTACAGAACAATTATGTAAATAAAAAATTCTCACACACCAGCTGGAAAATTACTTCTCAATTTCATTATAGCAGGCAGTATTCAAATTTTCTACACGTAAATAAAAATTATCTCAGACTAAATCTCTCTTAAGAGTTTGGGGATAAAATGTTGCACATCTATCTCTACAGACTTCGTCTTTCTATGAATGATTATTCGGTATACCTTCCACTAAAATCAAAAAACGGGCACAGGCGAATGCGTTACTTGCATAAACAGCCCCGACTGTATGGTGCACTCTAAAATTTCAGGAGTTTATCATCATATTTTTACTGCAAATTCAAGTTCGTGCGGCACGTCTCCAGTTAGCAGATGACAAATCTTGTCTGACTATAAAAGTCCGACCCTCGAATATTACAAACATTTCAAGACTGTATCAAACGATTAAACTTGCGACTAAAATTCTAAAAGCTTCACATGAATTTATTCCTAGAATGGGATCTGCATTGTTGTTTCCACTGCATGAAGCGCTCTTCACGCAAGCATAGTCAAAGCAGTTATTAAAAACGCTTAAATACGGTGTGAGAGGGGACACAGAGCAGCTGGAGGAGATGATGCTTGAACGTAGCCGAGTTCAGTGCCCCCAGAAGCGCAGGTAAAAAGCAATTGTTTGGACGCGATTTGCTGCATCAGCATAGCACACACCGGAGACAGACCGCCAGCAGTGAAATCGATATGTTTAATGCGGCAGCAGGTATTCTAGATACGAATCTGCTGACATGACTCTCGGTGGTCGCACCGTGAGAGGTCGCTAGACAGAAGCAAGCTCTTCTACAGATAATGTCGCCTTAAAATAGACTTACATTAATATGCATTATGTTTTGAGAAATATAATACTTGTGCGAGAGGGTAACGAACTTAATAGATGAGTACGGTGAAAAAAATAGAATAACTTACTCCCCGTCTGTGGTCAGCATTCGTGGAGAAAAGTTCAAGAATTAAAAAGGCATCTAGCTGTTTGGAACTATAATTTTAAGGTGTACAGTATTTTTGATGAGCTAAATACATACAACCTTTGGCAGGCACGCCAAATTATTGTGGAGTTCTTAGCACAAATTGTGAGCACAATATTGTTACTTGATACAGTTTATACTCCCGGTATTTTGTTTCGTAAACATTTGTTTTGTTGTTAAATTAACTTCAATAATAGTGAACAATTCTTTTCCTAGCAAATATGGTAGCTAAATCAAGTTTTAAACAATTTTTCGAACCCCATACCAAATTGGTTTATATGTATCAAAAAATTGAAAATGCTCGAATGAAAAAAAATATTTTAAAATAAGAAGAAAAATATGGAGATATAGACAAGCTTCAACCTGTAGGAAGTGAAAGTGAGAAAATGTCTTATTTTAGCTGTGAGGTTAACGACGAATATGTCATCATCTCTCGCAGAAAATGATATCATAAACGTCTACGTAACTTACTCTCGTTGATATGAGGATAAGTCGCTTTTATGGCCCAATATTATTTCCTGAATAAGATGCTTATCACATCTATCCCTCGATGGATTTTGTCATTACATAACATCGAATTACATAACAATTCACATATTACATCATTAAATAGAGTCGAATCGAAATAACGTAGCGAAGTGGAATCGAATTCGAATGTGGCGCAAAACTATATGGTAATCAATTGAGGAGAATGTTCATTAGCAGAAAACCCCTAGAGAAGCTAAGAGTAAATGACAATGCACGCGAAAATAATTGCTTTTGAAAACCATTCGAGGGACTCTTGTCACTGGGTCAGTATATTTACAGTTATAGAGATTCATTACAGAGATTTATCATGTCATTGATACGTAGAAAAAGAATTACTTTTTCGATAGATCCCTTCACCAGGCGACTAACACGCTTTTACTACGACGGCAACGACCCCTTGAAATTATAGTAGTTTTTTAACTAACTTCTCCTGCTGTGCGTTTTATGTATACATTTAAATCATATGCTTCGACGATTTAATCTTCGACACCTTGAAATCAAAATAACTTCTTCTGAAATACTCGCTTTTTGACTTCAAACTAGTATTTCATGGGGAAGAAAAAACGAGACAAGGACTAACATTGTGATTCCGAACACTGAATTTAGTCAGACTTGATAACAAACAACACACCCTCCAAGCTACCAATTGTTGTTTGATTTAATGAATCTCAGCTAACTGCGCCACATCCACAATCCCTGAGGTTGTAGACTCAAAAGTCAAAATTAGGGTAATTTCAAAAGATTTTTGATAGGACAAATCGAAAATGAAGGTAATATGGGGCTTATTTTGATTCGCAATAATACGACCAATTTTATTTCCCATGATGAATTATTCTCAATTCCGCATCCACAAAGTAATGTACTTGAAATGAGCCTGATTACTCATTCTATAAGCTGAAATGAGAACAGACTGCCTATTTCATGGAAGAGGGAAAATGATTTCTAATCTGACCCCACCGTAAGAACTAAAAATTACAGCGCTAACATATTTGTTTGATTGAGATGTGAGACAAGAGTTAGGGATGAAATAATCTTACCTGATGTATTTAGGAATTAATCTTATTAATCATTTGATGTTATTAAATAAATTAATCTTTTACCAAAATTCATTTATCATTCATCATAAATAAAATATAATAAAACTACTGATGTTTTGGGCTCGCCAACCTGATGCATTAAACGAATATTTGAAGGTTTCTGAACGATTAATCAAAAGGTTTTAATCACAGCCTTTTAAATTAAACAACGCAATGTTTGATAATTGTGAACGATTAGAAAGTTTACATTGTGTTAGAAAGCTTAGTAGTTAGAGCTGTTCCAATGTCATCGGTGTACTCGCATGCGGCGGTGAAGGGGAAGGAATACAATTCACCTCAAATTAAGAAGCTTAATCAGCTGCCCAGCGTGTTTTAGATTCCTTTTGTTCATTTCTGGGTATCTTGGCAAGAACACGCCAATGCATTAACACATTTATCGATATGTTAACACAAGATGTATCCCGAAACAAGACGAAGGCTTACCTTCTCCAACAAGAATGGGACGATTTCCCTGTCATTTAGGCATGAAAGGACCAAAAATGATTGTTTTTGAAGTATAAATCTGCAAACTACTCTGCTGATAGTATCGTTGCTTTGAAGCTAAGTTTTTTCATCATAGAAATAGACAAGTCACTTTTACACTCTCACTAGCCATGCAAACGTAATTTGCTCGAAACATTCTCACGAGGTCAACGGTTGAGTGAAATTCTTAGGTATTCGTGAACTCGCGCAAAAAAATCGGTCCTCATTATCGAGGATTTGAAAACACGAGACAATCGATATTATTAGCGGGACATTTATTTGAGAAGTTCAGTATTCCTTTTCATGGTTTTTCTAAAAAAAATTACAGTAAAATGCAAGGGTCGCAGCAGTCGCAGCATTAGCGCAATAACAGCAAGCACAAGAGGAGAACGTGACCAAAGCTGGGAATGCTGCGCAATACTTTACGCCCTCACGGATCTTGCCACAGAATCTCTCAAGTCGTTCAACTCCGGTAGCAAATTCGCAACGTGAGATTTATTTGCATCACTTTGTGTACAGAAAAATGCGGGTCAATGCCTGCGGCGGCTCTGGGATAAATTGGAAAAGCAGGACTCACGACACAACGCATGATGAAGTCTTGTCGAACTACTTGCGGCCTAAAAATGTTTTCAAAATAACGCAGATGCTAACTTTAAAAATAGATAATTTCTTTCTGTCACGCTAGCTAACTTAGACATTAGTAAATACGGAATCATGTGACAGGTCAGATAAAAGAACACCATGCACAAAAATTTAAGAACTTCTACATGAACTTCATTAAAAAACAGCATGATTGCGTTAGTAGGAGTACAACCCTTCAAAATTAGCCTGGTATGCGGTTCAAGAAAAAGATTAAAAATTTTTACGGAAAAATTTTGCTCGCTCCCCTTATTAGCATTTTCCTTGAGAACTAATAAAAAGAAAATTGCAATATTTAGAAGACTCAGTAAAGAATTAATCAAGCTGAACTTCACGTACACAAGCGACTAATCACCATGTTTCAGTTGCAGTAAGTCCGAAATCAAGGCCTCCTATATCGCCGTTACCATGTAAGTAACAAACAAACCGGTCGTAAAAGGCGCGTGACAACGAGGAAAGTAAGTGTCCTTGTTGATATATTGCTGATGACTAACGCAGATGAATTTTTGTACATTTTCAAGCAAAATTATAAACATTTCAAGAGTAAGTATTATTAACGTCTCAGTTGAAGTTCATTTATGTTCTCGCCCGACCGCAAATTCAGGGCGCATTTAAATGGGAAACCAACAATGAGGAACTAATTTCGCTGGTATTCTTCAAGGAGAAGATACTCGAATGCATCCATCGAATAAACCGTTAAACGGCCAGATCCATTCTTCATCATTATTTTGAGTCACCTGCCAGTAGAAATTAAGATTGAGAATAGGAAGGAAAACCTTGAATTTTTTTAAATACTCGTGATTAAGAATTATGGTTTGTGTCTGAAGAAGTTACTTTATCTCAGCCTGAGAAAATTAAGAACTGCGAATTTCGGACAAAAAATTTAGATAAATCTCTGGCCTGTCACGTTCCGCTCAAGTAGCCAGCGCACCCTTCGGCCTCACACGAGTTGAGGAACCTGAACTCTCTGCCCTCCACCAGCTGTTGCAAAATTCTTCTTTTGCTCGCTCCCCTTATTTGCATTTTCCTGAGAACTAATAAAAAAGAAAATAGCAATATTTAACTGACTTTGTCAAGAATTTATCGAGCTGAACCACACATGAACACCAGTGACTAATCACCATTTTTCAGTTGCAGCAAGTCCGAAACCTAGGACTCCTAGATCGTAACAGGTTGCTTGTGCGGGGTGCGCAGAACAAACGAAACATTCACCTCCACTGAGTGCACGTGAAAGTACGCTCAGATTCACAAGCTGATTAATGTTTTATAAATTTTTGACACCCGAATCAACATAAAACACTATGGCAAGAAAGAGTAGAGATCGAAGTGACGGCTTGTCTTGTCTTCAATCTCTGCGGAAACATAAAGAGAGTAAAGATTTAGATTGGAGTTTGAAGAAGAAATTACAATATCGCTGATGTGCAAATAACAGAGTTTTAATGCAATCAAACATCACACGGCAATAATGAAGAGACATTTTTAGTTTGAGTTATGCTCGATGGCACCTGCAGCCATTTACACGAAGCATTTCAGGTATTTTGATGCGGTCAGTGAGACTTTTACCTTCACAAATACACCCGACGTTCAGCAGATATGATGTTTTGAAAAAATGATGTATGGCAGGTATGAAATGTAATGTTTTAAATGAAGGATATGTTACAGTAGACATCTCCTACCGTAAATCTAAATGTCTCCCGACTTCCTCCTTCTACCAAATGGAATTTATAAAAGCTCTTTATCTACTACTGCATGCTGGCTGTGCATTGAAATGCAACCTTCTTCAGACCTAATGAAATGAGATCGGTAACTCCAATTTCCACAACAGATTTCCATCGAATTTTACACAGTATAAATCATTCATCAAGCAGAATTTTCATCGTCTACGCTGTCTTCACTTCACTCCAAGTTGGCCCATGTCAGGAAATTGTTCGTGGATACAATCCATAGAGGGGAAAATTCTCAGATATTTATCAAGTAACTTATTGTTTTAGATTATCAAAAAACATGCCTTTCCGCATAAGAGTTTCCACTGTCCACTCATTGTTGGGCTTTGAATAACGAAGAAAGGTGGCATGATTCTCGGCAACGTACGCAAAACAAGGGAAATAAAAATGTTTGTGTTCAAAAGCAAATAATACAAATGGAAATCTTCAAAGCATGCGAAATCACTTGATCAAAGAACTTTTCTGCAGCGCTAAATTCCAGGAAATAAAACAGGAAACGTGTTCTTTTCTCTTAACGGAATCCTTGAGAAGTCAAATTGCCTGAGGCACAGCAAACGTGTCCTTACGTAGCAGATTTCTTCAGTGTGAGCCATGCTGAAATGTCAGGTGTGATTGCCAGTACACAATACCTCAGCGAAACGTCATAACCTAAAATTAAGAGCTGACATTTTCTTTCCATTCGTTCTCACTGCAAGTGGAAGATAGTCTCTGTGTAAAGTTTGAGTATCGCAATCACTGAATTTTTAAAGATAAATTGAAAAATTTTCAAAAATTGGGGCCGACAAACAGTTGTTCTTAAAGCCCTTTGACAGTCTTGGGAGATTACCAAAAACGAAAGTTGGAAATCACTCATCAGAAAAGCTGCTGTCAATGATCACCAGATGACAAGCATGGCACTTCAATGTCGGTTTTGAACACCACCTGCCAAGAAGCACGTCGGCTGATTCAGCCGACGTCGGAGAAAGGCTTTTTGGAAAAGAGAGCCGGTGCGTACACCAGATGTCATAGGATTGACAAGTGATCGACATTTCAGCGCGTTTATCGGGGACATCACTAACGACAGTTTGAAGGGTGCGTTACTTATACACTCTCACGAGATTTGTTATCAACCTCAGAATCTACGCGAAACTGAAAATAAGCATTCTGTCTCCATAGAAATGTAACTCAAGTCTCAACTTTTTAACTTTTCTTCAATTATTGCACTGAGAGCACATGAAAAATGGCATCACTGAAATTGCAGTTGTCTCACAGCTACTGCAGTAGCAACGGGAGAAATGTAGCAACGCACAAAATCTCGGATTGAATACAAAATTATTGCATGAGGTTTCTTATTGTCAAACTACATAATTTCACTTGATGATTACGCCTAACATAAGGCCAATGGCACGAAATTTAATTTTCCAATTGTGTGACCAACTTGGTTTGGACTCATTGACCCTCGCGACAAGCAAAAGAAAAAAAAAGTAAGCAGAACAAATGCAATAAAAGGCTCAGTATTTTTGACAAGCCATCAATAAATAAAAATGTTTTACAACAGGTTATGTGAGTGTTCTGCTAATCATGGAAAAAACAGAGCAGAAGTTTATTGCCAGGTTCATAGCAAGCAAAATCGAAATAAAACGAGTCAGAGACACAGGGTGAACAAGTTTTAGTGCTCACACGAAGTTCATGTGACTGCGTAGAAACAGCTGCCCTAAGTTTACCCTCACAGTCATCAAATGCTAAACCAAAAATTATCTGAATCCGTTATCTATCAAATACCAGGGATTATTCAATCTTCTTCACATTCGTACGCACACAGAGCAAAGTTATGTTCAAATGGACATCGTTTACAACGATTAAAAAAGATTGAAATGCATCTTTTACATACTGTACAACTATGACCTGCGTATGAATGTACAGAGAAAAAATGGCACACCATGTGTTCAGTACACAACTGCAATAGACTAAATATGAAGTAAAGGTGTGACTTGGATCGGTTTATAAATGGACGATTAGAATTATAGCTAAAAACCTTGTTTTTCAATTAGAGACTTGTTATCAAGTGGAAGTGTTCTAAATCCAACTGGTGATCTCTCGCTGTTCCTAGGCTATATGCGAGGTAAACTGCAATAATGACTAACAGACAAAGTTAAAAGGAAAATGATTATGAGCAATTCCTATTCTCTCTGTAATGAGTACAACTGCCTTCTGAAGTATCATGGGCCAGGATACCTGAAGTCATTTAACTTGTAATAATTTTTCCAAGTATATTTTGTCCAAGCCAATTTTCGTCTCATACTTTAAAGGATTGCGTAAAATTTACACTCCTTAGTCGGACTATCATTAAGAATTTAAAGACGAAGAACACAGCACGGATAGGTATCATATTTAATATGAAATTACGAAGCTACATATAAAATATCTGAATTAGTCAATTTTAAAAGTTTCGGAGACCAGCTCCATCTTCAGTGAGTCTGAAAAAATGAAAACCAAAAGTGGTTAGTTAATGACAAAAGTAAGGGGAGAGAAAAAAATCTATACAAAAATTTCTAAAGGATATGAACTATTAGCATTATTTAAAAGCGGCTTCTCTTTTGCAATGTGAAGGGATTCTAAAATGCGAAATCTAACTCGTTAGGTGCAGAGCATAAAATAGAAAAATTATCCTCGGAAATACGGCTGCCACACTGTTCGGTATGAAGGCGGATTGATGAATGAGGAGGTTGAGCTAAAGGTCTCCCGGTAAGAAAGCTAACTCCACGGTGCTGGGCGATCCTGACGTAAAAAGGCTGAGTCGTCATGCCGCCGTAGCCAGACGTACACTGTACGAAACTGAATTTATATACTGGGGATGTCCGCATCTGCTTAGGAATCCTATATTTGTACGGAAAGAAAGAGCCAACTCTCAATAGATTCACAGTGATCACATTTAATTTTATCGCAGGAAAGTGGTGTTTAAAAAGGTTTTCAATATCCCGGGTCATCTTGCTCGTAAAATCACCAAAATATGGAAATACACAGTAGAGCTGTTGCACCGAATCGGCGACAACGTTAATACCTGAATATTTCTATAAAAAAAAAAATTTCTAGCCACGAAATATTCAGGTATTGACGATTTATTTTTTTCAGACGCACTGAAGATGGAGCTGGTCTTCGAAACGTTTAAAATTAACTAATTCAGATATTTTATATTTAGCTTCGTAATTTCATATTAAATATGATACCTATCCGTGCTGTGTTCTTCGTCTTTAAATTCTTAATGATATTTCAAGAATTGAAATTGTAATCTGTTAGTTTTACTTCGCCTTATGCAAACAAAACAAAAAATTATTACTTCTTTGATATTCAGTCACCACGAGACATTTCACAATTAAGACAGAAGTAAGAACTGACTCGTTCGGTACAAATTTACAGCTCAAGCGCAAAAGTTCGTCCGGCTTTTGAGGATAAAATCGCAGCTTAGATCGGGAAGCATGGAAGCGGCGCAAGTGTTATTTACCCTTTCATTAGTGTATTTGATTGACTTCGTAATCTCATCGTGCTGCAAATACATGAAGAGCTTCGTTATAATATCTTAATGGAAAAGCACGTGAGATCATTCGGATTTATTCTCCATGTGAGTTAAATTCTTCCCATACAACGTCTAACAATAGAATACACAAAACAGGCGACTGTTCATCACAGGTAATACAACATACAAATGATATGTTTAACGTCACACCTTGAAGTAAAAAATGGGTTCAATTATTTCTCGAAGGTGTATAATTTTATTCCTCAGTACAAATTGCATTTTAATTATTTCCGCTAGAGAGTCTCAGGCGAACCAACTTCGATTTTCTGAGACGCGTGTCACAAGCAAAAGTTTGGTTGGCTTTCAGGTCAGACCCAGCGCTGTATAGGCAAACAACCCTTTGAAGAAATGAATGAGATTATAAGCTGTAGGGTGTAAAAAGTATCAGCAGCGAGGAGGAAGTTTTGAAAGACACAGAAAGAGTTGAGACCTGTAGTCAGACGTAAGAATAAATGGCAACTCTACTTCAACATTCATTACTCTTAGAGTTTGCCTATAAATCATCAAAACAGTGCAGGGGGTTAAAATATGTGTTGAAAATTGTTAAAGCTACCTCATCTTGATGAATTTTAGCCTGAATAATGCGAATCACAGCCGGTGTTATAACTTCTAGCAATATCGTGGAAATTTTTGCCCATTAAACTTCGACCGTGGGATATTCGCTGCATTCAAAGGATACATTCGTACAATCTCCGGCACTAGTTATTTTTTGAAGTCTTCTCTGATAAAGAACGTCAACATTCACCTGATTGCAACCGCGCACAAACGCGTAGCTGACTCAAAGCAAGGTTGGATAAATGTACTGAATTCATGGCGGGCTTCACAGATCAAACAGCAGATAGAAAGTTACGTGATGTAGGTTAAACGACAAGAGCCAACTCGTGAGCGACTTCAGTTGACCTAACGAAGATCTCATAAGATTGATTTCCGGCAGCGATGCCTATTCTAAATTAATGTTTGGTCGTGGTCACCAGCAAGATTTTCCCAGTGAAATACGTAAGTCATCCTGGCGCATTACGATAGAATCAACGTCCGAGAATGGCGGCAGATAGTGAATTATACTTGCCAGTAGGTTAATATAATTCTCAATATCGAGGGCAGCTCGAGATAAACAAGAATTATTCCGCGCTAAGAAACAATCACACGTCATTACTGAAAGTCCTACTTTTGTATTGATTTGAACTCCGGTGCGTTTTACAACGCTCCAATCCTTTTATTGCACGAGTGAACCACGCGGGGAGTGCGTGCGCGTGCCAGTGCATACATAAAAGTTTACAACTCTTTG
>JACJUY010000822.1:171012-186518 GCA_014220935.1 Platorchestia sp. MABIK
GAAAAAAAAAAAAGAGTCCAAATTTTTCTGAGAAAAAACTGAAAGTGGATGTATGAGTACGTCGGGAGCATCTCATACCTGGAGTTTGCACAGGGCAAAGTTCGTATCACATGGAGAAGCTGCATCAGCTATACAAATAAGTGCCATCTCACACTACTGGTAACCTGCCTAGTTTCTGTTTTACTTCAACAAATGCCAGCCCACCATCAAGGTTGGCACCACATTTGCAGCGCTTGGTTCGTACATTTCTAAGAAGCGGTGTTTACCTATTCCCATAATCAAAGGTGATCTTCCTCATTGGTAAAGATGATAATCACAAAATGGATTTTTGTCACAATCACTCGCTAAACATTGATGACAAACTGCGGTGTGAGATGGATGTGAAATCGCATAAACAACCCCCAAACACGGGTATTCATGGGGTTTCAGCACTGACACTTCGCAAGTGTGTTTACAGGTATGGCTACTCGAATGGTTTTCATGTACATATGACTAGCGAGGTCGTGCAAAAGAAGTTGCTAGACAAATGTGAAAACAGTTAACCAATTCCTGGTTTGTGCTGGAGCTACCATAAACATTAACACATTGCAAAATACAGTTAGCTTCCAGATTACGTATGAGAGTATATCCGCAATTGTTTTCTGGAAAATGTGTGAGTTGTTGCTATTCGTAGGGAATGAATGTCGTAGAATTTTTTCAGAAAATGAACAATCG
Organism: Platorchestia sp. MABIK; assembly: GCA_014220935.1. NCBI lineage: Eukaryota > Metazoa > Arthropoda > Malacostraca > Amphipoda > Talitridae > Platorchestia > Platorchestia sp. MABIK. The sequence goes on from JACJUY010000822.1 coordinate 171,727, forward strand.
AGAAAGTCTGCAGTCGACGCTATCAAGTTCAAGTTATGAAAGAAAACGCGCTTTTGAAAGCACAAATGCAGCTGCGGGGTGACTGCGATACTGAAGCACTCAAAAACGACACAAATTCTAAGAGAATTTAAATCACTCCTTGAGATTTAACTCCATTCATTTTAAACGATCTTAAGTCAGAGGTCTTGAAAACTTGAAATAGTTTTTAATAACAGTAAAGGCATGTCACAAGAAATGAATACTGAGCAAGCATCAGTCATAGAAAATGAGAGCAACCAAATTTATGAAATACAGGAGTTTGCACTTGCATGAAACACCGCAGTCTGCGCGGAGTAAAATTTTCGTGGCTTCTTCTAAATTTCATCGAGTGATTTTAAAAAGGATTGGGCTTGGGCCTATTTGGGGATAAAGTAATTGAATTTTGGTCTCTTATGGTTGAATCCGGTTACTTTAAATGATCGTTGTTAAAAAATATGAGATACCGAGGAAAATTAGGCAAGCACCTTACTCTCATGATAATTGTATCAGGGCTTTGAATCGAAAGTAGTAAAATACATTATACTCCGAAAGGCAAATTATACTAAACCCCAAAGCATCTTAGAATATTAATTGCCCCTCCAAGAAATTAGGTTTTTAGATCTATTATTTAGACTATTAAAACATTACATTCCCACAAGCATTATTTCACTAGAATCTGCACTTAAAGTATTGCAATGGTCTAGTTTATATTTAACTACTTGCGAGCCTAACTAAGTTCAATGACTTCTCGCGCATCTTAAGTAAATCATTTTCTACGGTTTCTTATTTATTCTTAAAGACAGTACTTAAAACTGACACCAGTTTGGTTGAGCATTTTCTTCTTAATTGTGAGAAAAAGGATAAAATGAAAATTTAAAGATGATAGTTAAAAGTATAATTTAATTTACCAAAATTAGGGTGTGATTCAAGCGAGAAGTGCTTTAAAAAATTAGGAAAATGTTTTTGTTTGAGCAATAGGCCTATAATTTCCAACCACCAAATAAAGATATGCTCATCGTCAGCACGGCTCAGCAGATCTAGACATTCGAACACAAACAAGCGTTCTGTGATCAGAAAATGCTCGGCGCTATTAGAAGGTGAAGTCTACCGTCAAGTATCACATACCCAGGTGCAGTTTGAGATGTACAAATCAAGTGTTTGTCGCTAAATTAAATGTATGGAAATGAGTTATATCCTTTGGTAACCTAACCAAACCTAACCTCATGCTATAGTACTAGCTAGATGTTGATCTCATGCTATAGTGTGGCAGACCTCGCGTTATAGCAGCACCAAGTGCTGATAGCTTCAAGTATCATGTTGAATTGCATGCGAAATATATGATATTAAAGAAGGAGAGGATATTACATATTCTCGAACTGATTTTTGTTACAGCCTCATAGATCAGCATCTTCTTTCAATCGTGCAAAACGAATGCCATGTGCAGGCCGTCTGTCTGGCATGGTGGCAGTGCGGCCCTTGTACATATTATACTAAAGCAAGTATAATGTAAACACCGTATATGTAACACACAGTATATATTATAGGCTTTATACTACAATATACTTTGTAATATGTACAGTATAATGTACTTGTGTAAATTATACTGGAGTAAGTACAACAAATACATCGTATATATAACACACTGCATAAATTATAGACTGCGTATATTATAAAGTATACAATATGTACTGTAGAATATGTACAGTATAATGTATTTCAAATACTGATCCACTAGACAATGCCTTACCCAGTCTAACAATTCGCCGCCTGTATGCATGTTTTTCGCCTTCAAAGTAATTAAATCGCTTGGGCGGCGAAAAACATGCATGCTCCGGCGAAGAAGTTAGACAGGGTTACACTTAATTTATTTTGATACTGAAACGAACCTTAAGTCATAGTCGTTCCCCTCATAACAAATTGGTCACAAACTCTTATACAATGTTATTAAATCGTTCAAAATTTTGTTTGTATACCTGAAAAAATGTGTGAATATTTTTCAAAAACGTATACCTATTCACCGAAAGGCTGAAAATTTGGTCAAAATTTTTCGAACAGCATTGGGTGCAATTCAAGTTCTGGAGGAAAGATGAGCAAATAATTCTTTAAACCAACATAACATCAAATAGAATTTTAAAACTAAGTGAAAAAGTACAAAACTTAGGGATCGACAATCAAAAACTGCGATGAACATTAAGTTTTTCAGATCCGGACATTGCTTTGCCGTCACTGATATGGCACGCGGTTCTTGATAACAGTTGGCGCCACATTGTATCGCTCGCTACTCTACGAGTTAATCTTCAGGCACATCGACTGCGAAGACGATGGAGTGATGATTCTCAAGTTTTGTTCCTCAGACTAAAACGACATGAGAGTCTTCAGGCACTTCGGCAGCATTGACAATAGAATTTTGAACTTCATGTCTCGTTTCCCATGCTGAAACGATTTAAGAAACGTCAGGGATCTCGGCACAAAAATTGAAAGAGTGATAGAGTCTTAAGTCTCGTTTTCCATATTAAAACACCTTAAGAAACTTCAGGAACCTCGACATCAAAGGCAGGTAAAGCATCCCAAGTCTCGCAGCTAAAATAAAGATAACTCTTGAATTATTAGTAATTCACTACTATCACTAAGCCTCTCTGCTAGAGAAAATAAATACAGTTTCTTGTACAAGCTATGCTTAGAAGATTAATCACAACCTCTTGCAGTACAAATAAATGAGTAAAATTTCATGCAGTGGACAGGCGCTCATTCTGGGAATAAAATAATTGGTGAGCCAAGATAAAAAGCGTACGTTCGTCCTATGCTCAGATTTATGGGTGATCAATGAAAATAAATTTACAATTATGAATGTAGCAGTCAGCTTCGGAGCTATAAAGTACTGCAAGTGTCGGAATAATTATCACCGCAAGTACAAATGAACAAAGAATTATAGCATGCGTTTCTTAAGGCAGACGAAAATTGTTTACCTTACTCATGACTATGTGTGCTAGTGTCTGCTGAAGCGTTGGTGACTGTTTGACTCTTTTCAAAATAGCGGAGGAGTTAGAATTTACCAGCAATAATATTGAAGTTCACATGCGTTCGTTCCTTCGAGATAGAGATGAGTGGACGTCTCGTTAACTTAAATTGTTGTCAATAACTCCATCAAACACTTGAAACTATCCCTAACTTCCATCTCAGAGGATTTGGGTATAAACTCAACAATGGTTCCTTCTTTTCCACAATTCTACTACGAAGCGAAAACTAATACTGATGTCTTTTCTTCCGTTTAAATAGTCCAGCAATGGCCAAACTAAATATTGCCTCATTTGTAATGTATATAACTCAAAATGCAGAAGGTTCACCTGCCACATGCTTGTTCGTAGAAAACGTGAACTAACTCGAGAATGAACTATGTATAGCTTTTTAAAGACAAATAAGCATCAAAGGATAAAACATGGCCGTCGAAAATACTTGTGGAGTAAAAATTTTAAACACTAAAGCATAATGATCATCACATTACACGACGTGTTTTCACTTTAGTTCACTTGAAATCACAACACACCCACGTCAATCATAACAACATTCCTAACTTAACGTTCGGAACACATGACTGTAAATCACAAACGCTGTCAAATAGCATCAACATTAAACAGTATTGACGTCAACGAACAGCATCAGCTACAACGTTAACACTTATTCCCATAGCTGGCAGTCCAACAGGTGTCTCTACAATAGCAAAGTCCCTCTCATGTAGAGAACTCCATATTTTCTACATCAAATGCCGGCAGCAAGATAAGATAAAGATTTGACCCGAATAGACGTACTGATAACACCCCTCCATACCATGTGCATTCCTAAATGTATGTTTTAAACAAAAATGACAAATTCAGATGAATGCAACGTAACCAGTAACTCAATGCACAGTGTTTATTACTTCATGAGGCACCCAGTGTTCATGAGCTTTTTTACTCTGAGGGATTCAAACCTGCTATGCGAGAAAAATAATAGTTTTTTAAACTTTGACCTGAAACAAAACATAAGTGACTTTGCGAGCAGATGTGGAAATTAATGACTCTGAAACTTGAGTGAAAAAAGTATTATTACTGGATCTTAATTATTCCAAAAAAAACATAGATTTGCGAAGAAACGGACAATATTTCAAGTTTAGACACGAGATTAGATAGAAACAGAAACAGAAGGAATCGTGAAAGATCCTCTCGCTCAGTCAATGAAGATCGAGGTAGTCAATCCCATGTCAAGACTTGTACTCAGAAGGGAACAAAAATACGTCGAGAATGGTTATTATTCTGCAACAATTTTCGAACAAAAATGGGAACAAAGACTATTCAGTGAATGGATCCTCTATGCCTGCCTCCTGTAATAAGCAAGTGCAATCAACTGCAGCAATAAGAAGCCTAGGTTATTGCTAAATATAGGAAGGCATTTCCATCACACGAAGAGAGCGAGAATGTCGGCTCATGAGAGAACGCACCGAGTGGCTTGATTTAGAGCTCAGCACTCATCAACAGAGCGCCACTCCAAGATGAGGTTGCTTCACATATTCAGCCTGTGTTCAGGTGCCTCAGAACACGGTGCTCAACCAAACATGTCATACGGAACACTCTTCACAGCATCGATAAAAACAAGATTCAGAACTCACCACACAACCGCGATAAAGATACTATATCGAGCATACCACAGCCAGGGAAACACACCATACAATACTCTCCACAGAACCGCGAGAAGAGTACCACGCATCAGCGGAATCATGTAGCTTAAGATCGAAATTTCATCATGAATATTTACAGCGTCTTCAACGACAAGCTTCACTACCCTTGGGCTAGAATGCGTGGATGATGCAGCTAGCAAGTTTTCCGTGCAATTCATTCTACTAACATGAACGCATCGAGGCGTAGAAGATTCAACACCCATCTGAACAGCGCACATATTGCTTCGACGCACTTGGATCAACAAAAACAAACACTGACTTCTTTGCATCGTGAAGTAGTACGGCGAATTTGAAAATGATTTGCGTCTTGAAACGAGAGTATACCAAACACCGTTTCGTAAACACCCCTTCGCGTGGGATTGTTGTCCGATTTTTGAAGAAAGGCGCAAAAATCTTCAGACCAAAACAAAGAGAAGCTGAGAAACGTCATCGTTGCGTTCTAAAAGAGGATTGCGACGAAGTTGTTCAAAACTAATGGAGGAAAAGAGAGAACTCTTAATTAGGTGGTCAGTATTCGGAGTCACGATGAATCAACACGAGAAATGTTGAGCGACCAGCTAGAGAAGGATCGCAGTCGGGTTGCCGGCGACATGGCAGCGGCAGCAACATCAAGGAAGAGCTGTCATAACATTTGAGAGACCTGTTGACGTTGGCGTCAAAGCTTGGCATTGCACTACGCACTCTTTGCTGCGCTGGTGTAGTCAACATAAAGTAGAGCTCGAAAAACATTCCGTGGTGCTAGACAGCAACAACGTAAGAGTCCAAATGTTACAACGTGAGCGCATGGCGGCAGGGATAAGCAGATCTGAGGATGTTCAATATTCGTCTGACGAACACGCTGATGTAACGTTACAATTATGTCTAGAATCCACTTCATCTGAAACCAATAATGATATACTACACTGCGCTCAGAAAGTAATAATGGGATGCTGTGTTTGAAGAATGTGCGAAAAACAGACACATGCGTCAACGTACGACAATACGAGCTGTCGTCATCATACGCCTTAACAAAGAAAAGCAGCAGGACCCATAATTGTGTAAATGAATGATGAACTTCAACAGAGAAGCAATTATAACACAAAGCAACTTGAAGAGTCACCACAAGCACGCCACTTAACGTCAGTGACAAGAAAGATGACACATTCTTATATCAAATTCTGAAGCGCGATGACATAAGAAAGCTTGCAAAGGAAGAATTCCCGACGCTGGCATCGTGAATTTCAATAAATTCAGTGGCCACTAACCTCATCTAGTCATGATTTTTATCTGGGTCGGAAAATTGCAGGCCCATCAAAGGAGCCGCCCTGTGACAATAGAGTCATGGTCACTAGAAAGCGACTGGCCTCAGATCTAGAGAGAGAGTAGTCGCCATGAGGGAGTGAACGTCACGCACCGGAACGAGGTCACCGGGTTCATTGTGGCTCCCTTTAGCAGGGCTGCCAAACAAGCCTCCTTTCCATCAAAATTCTAGAATTTTGCTCCCTCAAAAAAATGGATTAGGGTAAACACTTAGCAGAGTGCTTGTTAAGATACTGTTCGAAAAAGGGAAAATTCGATAGTTTTCGCCACAGTAGCACTCCTGTCATGTAGCTCAGTCTTTCGTAGGAGTTAAGTATATGGAATTGCCGATCCTTTCTAGAAAAGAATACAGTTGAGAAGTTTCAATACACTCAAGAAAGTTTGCACCTGAGCCTCCTGATTGTAGAAGCAAAAAGTCCACGGTTCGGACACACCACGTTCGCTAAATTCAACGCTCATTTACTGCTGCATTCCGACAAAAGTATTGTATGCCCTGGTAATAAGCAAATTTTTCTCACATACTCATCAAAATACGATCCAATCGTTCCAATTCTACTCGAATCAAAACTTTCCTCTATAATGAAATATGTTTGAATGTCATTTATGAAGTATGAATTCTACCCCTGAGGTACGATGATTGAGAGCAATTTAAAAAACTACGAAAGTACTGGAAAAATTTCACTGAAGATAACTATAAATAACTTAGGAGTTAATTTTTTTGTAATACTCAGCCAGCAGTTGAAGGGGAGAAGTATAACAGATCAGGCTCCATGGCACTGCAACATGCCACCGTTCTAGCAGGTCACCTCCACATACCTGGGGAAGCAATGCACGTTTTAAAATACCACTGCACCAAAAAGCCCACGAGAGGGAATCATGCTGGAATGATAAATTCTTTGAGAACAACGAGAAACATTATTAAAAATCACCATTTTGGGTGAACAACAAGGATAAAATAACAATAAGAGAGCGTTTTGAATGTACGATGGGAAATAATAACAAAAATGATGCGTTTTGAATGAACAACAAGAAGAGAACGAATTCAAGGGAGAATTTGGATTAACGGTGGGAGAAAATAATTGAAAAGAAATCTTTTTGATGAACAACAAAAAGAAAATTACTACATGGGAGCTTATTGGATGAAAAACGTAGAAAAAGTCAAGTTTATACTAAAGACATCAGAACGTTATTTTGATGATAGACATGCTTCCCAGAATAGATGTTTCTTGGATCTGTGCCAAAACGTAAGCGTGGGAAATTACAATTTATTGTGCAGGAGCGTCGTGTATTATGTATATAATGCATGGTTGTAGAAATCGCAACTGTTGAGTTTATAAGTGCCAGTGACAGATCATGAAACTAATTTACTATTTTTCATTTTTCAGTAAAGTGCTTGTTATTATTGTTGATATGTGAAAGAGAGTTATAGCAGTTCAATACGATGCTTAGTATCACTGTTAGCATTTATAAAATCAATAATACACAATAGTTTCATCACCGTTTATCAAAAACGCCAGCCCGCATCGCTCACCAGCACCTGGTGACGCACCCACTCAGGTGAAGGCGCTCCATCTCATCACGCCGCGCATTCCAATCCCCAACTCGAGGTTAAATTAAGAAGCCCAAACATTTCAGCAACTGAATCAACAGCTCGTCGCGCATTATTAGCAGGGAAATATATTTCAGAAAATAAAGCATTAATTTGAGCTAGCAGAAGACCAAGTCTAGCTGGCAAGCTGAGCTCCGCTGCATGAACGAGGACAGCAGAAGATGCACGTGCCAGATAGAAATAGCTTGCCTTAGAGTATAATTAGGTCCAATACCTCGCCTTGTTTGTCAAGTGACCACATACACTCTCCGAATGAACTTCCTGGGTGTACACTGCTATCATGAGCCCTATCGCGTTTGTTATCCGATGAATCAACGTACACCTCAACTTTGTGCTAGGACAAATGGGACGGAAATAGACCGGCCTCAATTTGCATTTCAAAATCAGTATCCGAGTCGAGTTACTCTGTCGGTGAAAAGTAGAAATGGCCTCCGTTGAAGGTAAAATACGTGTCAAATTTCCAATCTCCTCGTGAAAACTGAAGTAACACGCGATATTGGTGGAATAAATGGCAATTTCCGTGTAAAAATTAAAACGCTTTGTACGTTGTTAAGAACGGAATATATTTACACGCGTGGATGAGAGCAAAATGAGAGCGGAGTCAACATATTTCAAGAACTTGTTACATCAGCAGATTATGAGTTTTTTAAGTGTTTAAGTAATTGACTTCAAAAGTGTTACTCATTTCATCGAAACAAATTCTCAACTGAGTTTGATCAGATAATGAGTACTGATCTTAACCCAACGAGGCCAACGAAAAAGTTAAATTTATGAGCGTTTTTTGCCAAGATTGGTCACGATCGAGAGCTTTTCTTCACGAGCAGCGATGAGGGTAGGCCTGATGGTACGAGCTGATAAATAAAATGTTATACTTCATTCTAAGCTTTACTGATTTTGGCGACCTTTCGGAAATGAGATGTAAAGACAGCGCGAAAAAAATTATGGCCAATGGGTTTTTGTACTCATTTATTTTCCTAGGCACTGTCAGCATTGCTAATCATAGTTGCACCTGCCTTGTGCAGGAAAGTATCATTGGTATCACATTAGTTCATCCAAAAATGATGAGTCTTAATTCAGTTGGCTTACAGAAAGAAAACAGTTTGCAGTAAGTAAACTCCGTAAGACTGCACCTTGTTCTTAGAAATAGAATCAGTAGCGTCACGTAGTTTTTACTAGAATGAGGTTCTAAAATTATCATTCAATAATACTGTTGTCATCTGTTCATGTCCTGTTTTTATGCTTCTTACTCTATTTCGTTGAGTAATCGTTTGTGAGAGAAGATACCAAAAAAATATCCATTCAACCTTCAGAATCAGCATTTTAACATCCCGCGTCAGATTCGTCATGACATGCATGACAAGGCAATATATAACTGAGTAAGCACAGGTGCCAACTAGAGTTTGTGGGGTATTATTGCATTCTATTAATATTATAATTAAAATAGGCAGGTCGATCGGCTCAACGTTGAAGAGAAAAGTCGAGAGATATTTCTAAATTACCAAGCCAGCCTCCACTTAACAAAAAAATGTGTAATTACGCAGATGAAGACAGACGAAGCAATAAAAAAGACAGGTAATTCAGCCGTAATTGCACAATAAATTTCAAAATAAACTTTCTAACGCCTCACTTGAACTGTAAAAAAAAAAACGTGCTCAATTTCTTACAACAATCAAGAAAAAAGAAACGCTCTGTCTGTTGCTCATAATTTTCTGATTAAGTTGATGATCGGAGTAGATGCTGCTTATCATCACTTCTTAAATTTAGGCTGAAAACATTAAATTATTTTGTAGGAACCTCGTGCTGATCAGAAACCAATATATATATACAAGGAACCTTGCAAATTAATATTTTTCTTATAACAATAAGTAAATTTCAGAAAACGTACTTTTCTGTCTTCAGAGGAACTGTTGCATGGCTATCTATTCGTATAGGAATGTGTGTACCATTCCACACAGTACCATAATTTGTTCCCACATGTAAACGAAAAGGTTGAAATTTAATGAGTTCAGTACATTGGTTGTCAGTTGGTTTTGCTACAACAGAGAATGAGAATTCTTAACACCGTTTAAATTCTGTTCCAGAGGTCAACCAGTAGTTTGAGGCGTCAGTTACCGGAATGTCTCGATTTAGTTCCTTTCTCAACTTGAAAAGTTTCCATCAGCAGAGATGAATTTCATTGCAGAACACAGAAGACCAAACCAGTGAGCAAGTACTTGATTTACATCCCGGATTTACGATGCAAATAAATCCAAATACCAAAGCGTATAATGAGTTAAGCATTAAAATGTACCCGAAGACATAATCTAATAGCATCCCAAACTCCAATGCAAGGCCATAAACTGCATCAGCTCTTAAAAAAATTTAATTCTTTCAACTGCTCAACCGAAGCCCACAAGTTATTTTTCGGGGTCACATACAAACACTACCGAAAAAAGTACGCAGCATGAGGCTCCACGAAGAGGAAAAAAATATTGCGTAACTATGGTTAAGCATTGCTCCTTCAAAAACATTACAGAAAATTTTGCCCGTGGAAATGCTTGGTATGATTTTTTTAACTAATTCCTTAGAAACGCTTAAAAACGCAGCTTGAATGTAAAGTGAAGAGCAAAAAAAAAACGAGCTGTTCTGGCACCAGCCTACAGCGAAGGACCTAGTTACAGGTCGACCGGGTTTTTGCTGCCCAAGTGGCGCCGAGAACAAGAAAAGCACCCAAGTTTAGGCTGGGGTACGACGCACCTCGACGAGGGCATATTTACATCGCAGTCTTAAATCAAGTCACGACAGTTCATGGCTCGTCCTTACGCGAGGGTGCGATGCCAGGCGAGACAAATACGGGTCGAGCGATGATATATCACACAGTCGACAGACTAAAACACCGAGAAAAAATGTCTTGTTTTTATTCCCAGTGACTTAGAGGTAGAGTAAACTGCATTAGATACTTAATTGACGAAGAAAAATGTAATAAAGACGAGAATGAAACTAATGGCACAGCTTGATGAACACGTTTCCAGAATCGGCGTGAGTTACGATACCCAGTCAAGACAATACTCGTGAGGTGAGACACCTGGACAATACTTAGGTTAGCAAAATCTGATAATAAAATACGAGCGTAACTAAAATATTCTGTTCATATTCCCTTATGTAGAGATGATTGGCATCGAAGCTCTGACGCCCCACATGAGGCCCCCCAAGGGCTACAGTCCATATAGGGTGTTGTTGAGGTGGTCTCTCTAGACCTGCCAATTGAATCATGCAGGTGCACTGATCGTTGAAAATTTGCACTGATGCAGTCTGGCCCCCTCTACACCATTTTAAGCTGTGAGTGTTTGTTGTTTTCCATCTAGTGCGACGCATGTAACAGAAAAGTGATCTAAGAAATTCTGATTCTAAGAATATTTCCATTCAGATTTTAGAATCAGAATTTTAACATCCCGCGTCAAATTTGTCATTCCGTCCTTGGCAAAACAATAAAAATCCAATTTCCGCCATGGTAGGCAATGAACTGTGCGTAAGTTCTCGACACTACGTGCTAACATTTGGGGGTGGGTAATTGAACATTACTTATGGAAAAATGTAAATGTTATTTATTCAATAAAATGAGTTCTTAGCCGCGAACATGCTTTTTCCATTTTTCTTCATCATTGAATTCACCTCTACACAAAAAAGTCGGTTAACCTGTGCAATAAAGTTAGATTTATTAAAAATTTAAAAACGAAGAAAATGCTACTAAAATTAGTCATTTTTGTTCAAAAAAGAACAAAAAATCGGAAACGTTTCGGAGATCAGCTTCATCATCAGTTCTGTAAAATACAAAGTATAATCAATCTAACGTAAGCATGAAAACACGATCGCTAATAAATTCTAGAATATACACAAAAATTATGCTTTCGTTAGAATGATTATACCTTGCATTTTACAGAACTGATGGTGGAGCTGGTCTCCGAAACGTTTTCGAGTTTTGGTTCTTTTTTGAATAAAAATGACTAATTTTAGTATCATTTTTGCGCTTCAAAATTTCTAGTGAATTTGCGATTTAAGCAAAGTGAACATCTGTTTAGAAAAGCTAGGCTTACACCATGGACTAATTTCGGAAATGCTGCCTAATAACTAACACAAAAATGATGTTTAGGATAAAAAACACATCAGCATATGACTACGCTACATCGAAATTGCAGGAAGTATCTCATAGAAACTGTTAATTGGATTGAACAGCCGTATTTAAAAAAAGTAATGAGCAAGTGCCGCTCGTAAATTTTATTCACAAATTAAAATACTGCTTCCTAAAGTATCCTACAATATACAGCAAATAACGGGATTCATAAAAATTTTAAACAACGAATTACTTCATAGAACAAATTCAAATTAACCACGTGACACCGTAGTCAAATTTATTGAAGAGTACGATGCAGAGTAAGCTGATAAAACATTTTTCATTCAACTCTTAATTCATGCCTTCAGCTATACCAGCAGTGGAGATGTATAATGCTCGTCAGCTTCATTTGTTTTAAAAAATGCAAACATTTTCTCAGGGAAACTACAACGTAAATTCTATTGCAGGAAACCAGCAGCTTCGCCAGAGGTCAGGGATGCGCTTGGAAGCCAGGTTAAAGAAAATTAGACCATGTGAGTGCAAGCCCCATTTTGTGCAAAACTATAGGCAAGTTAAAATTGATATTTACAAGACCACAAATGCACAAGATCAGAACTTAGTTCAGAAGTTTGGGAGAACGTGCTACAATCTGAGATAAACTTAAAGCAGTTTCTTCAATAAATCTCAAGAAAAGTGTCCACGGCGGCACGTGCCCAATTGAGCAACTCTAGGTGAAATGAAAGAACATCGAGCTTCCACGGTCACAATTAGTGGAAGGATGCTCAAGCTTGCGAATCAGAGTTCAGCGACGGCTCCAAGAAGACCCCAGCTTTAAGGCAGAGCCAAAAGTCAAACAAGAACAAATAATACCGGAGGGGACGAGGTGCCTGGACTGCGCCAGGTACCTCACACCTGGCCCAAGCGCACCAACTGCACTGTGATTGATGGCTTGGTCAGGTGTGTGTAACTTTATGATCATATTGAGAGTTTTACGGGTGTGGAGTCGTACGCCTAAGTTAAATTTACTGATTCTTTTGAAGATATCTATTTTTGCAAAAAGCGACGAGTTCTGCCTCCTATACTTGCAACGAAATTCTGAAGAAAATTTCAAAGACATTATTTGGTTGAGATTTCATGTCTCAGTTCTCGCAGACTACTCATGTGTGCATTCGACTGGATCAAAACCCCTGACATGTGTTGGTAGAATCTTTTCCAGTTCATGTGGTTTTTAATCAATGAGCTCCAGCTTGTAATGAGCCGGCTCGTACAAAAAATCATTATTGTTAAAAATTATGTGTTAAGGGAAAAATTATTACAAAAAAGAGAAGACAATGACGTCGCAATAAAGCGTCAGAGAAACATTTCAACGGAAAATACGTAAGCACCAAACAACATGGATTTCTGATTAAACTCGCAGTGAACTGCACAATAATTAATGCCTGAATTAGCCGCTTTCAAAAAAGACCCAATCCTTGTATAAGTAATGAATTTTGTTCATTTACATTCGACCACTCATTATAAGCACTGAAATTAGAATTAAGCCATAGCAACAATAATAATTATTGAAGTGAACGCAAAGATACAAACTATCAAAGTCTATTTTCGTTGTGTGGAACGCATATCATAAAAACATTTTTATTTCTCTATCTTGGCAGCAACGCCATTTACGATCGAGTTCATGTAAACTGAGGCAATGGCTTGACGCATATACTTTTTACATTGTAGATAGTTGCTGCATCGATATGGTAAGTTGACAAACACAGCTGTTCCTGTATTACCAACGGCTTCCATTGAGAGCAGAGATGCTAGTACACAACCTCAAAGCGAAGAGTACTGCAGGGCTTTTATTAATGATGAACCTATGAATATTCTTGACTACAGCTGTTTTGAATGCTGAATAGATGATGAAGCGTGTTCGATTTCAGCAGTACGGGACTCAGTGAGTGTTTGCACACAGATGTTCACGTATAGAAGTTACAAGTGTAAGTCATTGATCATTCTCGATAAAACAGTAGAACGTACACGTACATTTTTTATCCTACGAACAATTTTTAGTCGCTTCATTTTACTAGTCTTTTTTATTTTCAAAATGACAACATCGTGATCGCATGAGTTAAACGAAAATTTCATTACACAACTTCATTGTGCTTTGTCACCTAGAATGATTACGCAATCCACATCAACCTCTAATTTCACTACGAATGACTTCCAAAAAGGTTTCAGATGGCTACGTCAAACTGGTAGTTAAGTCAAACTGGCTTTAACAAGCATGACTATGTTCTTCCTAGCATTCCAATTTCAGCAACTTTGGTCACCGTTGTGCTCCCGTGAAGTTCAGGTATCAACATATTGAAAAATGCTTCAAAACTTTTTTTTTTCAGCATTTCGATGTTTTTTGGAACAAGTGTGATTGATTTAATTTTTTCAAACTTAGAGCAGACTGGCTATTAGAGTACGTTTTCTATTGCTCAGCCTGCAGTTGTTCAACCACTGTCATTAATTTTATATCTCTTGTTCTAGTGAATATGCCCAGTACTGTGTGTATAAGGACCTTTGAGAAAATATCAAAACCTTTCAAAAAATAACTGGTTCAATTGTATTTTTTTGCATTAGTTTTTGGTCGTATGTTTTTTATTTTGTGTTTTTTCCTGAAAACGAACACTCTACATTTGTACGTCGAACAGTGTTTAGAGGTGCTGTCATTTGTTACTGGCTGGAAATAGTTATCCGCTTCACCATCTTGCGTAATACTAAATAGAGTTACAGTCAACGCAGAAGAGTACAGCTGCAGTACAACATGAGTACCAACACAGGAGGAGAGTACAGCTGCAGTGCAACATGAGTACCAACACAGGAGGAGAGTACAGCTGCAGTGCAACCTGAGTACCAACACAGGAGGAGAGTACAGCTGCAGTGCAACATGAGTACCAACACAGGAGGAGAGTACAGCTGCAGTGCAACATGAGTACCAACACAGGAGGAGAGTACAGCTGCAGTGCAACATGAGTACCAATACAGGAGGAGAGTACAGCTGCAATACAACATCAGTACCAACACAGGAGAGT
>JACJUY010000823.1:10321-55217 GCA_014220935.1 Platorchestia sp. MABIK
TAGAAGAAAATTTTAGTTATGTAACGGACCATGATTTTTCCGTACACTGTTGTTCTATTTTTCAGCATCTATTACTTCTACTTTTTTCGTTAACTTCTATCATGTTTTATAAATTTCTTTCGATCTTGCTAGTTCTGTGCGCAAAGTGTGAAGACACATCTTGCGAGCATAGATTCCCTCGTTCCCCTGACTCCATACTAAAGGATGCTTTCTTTCTTATCTTGGAAACATCTTTGCTTTGGCCAAGAGCTAAACGTAACTTGTCTAATAACATCTAATCTAATCAATATCTCAGCTCGACTTTAATGCAAGAATAACATAATCTCACCCACATACCGAACTGCTGGACTAAGCAAACATGAAGCGCGGCTTGTAACTCCCCTCGAATCCCTCTAGTCTTTTGTTTGCTTCCCTCGTTGCTGGAAGTGTTTTCTGTTCAGGTGCGTGTTTGCGTGATTGTTTCTTCTTTACCTATTACTTTAATGATCTCCTCTACGTGCGAAATCATGATCCATGATATCTTGCGATGAATTATCGCTGTGTAGTTCCTACCAATTCATTTGTTCCAACGAATTTCGTTCCTTTTCCGAAATAGCGTTTTTTTTTTGTAAAAATGCAATTTTGTCCGTCAGAGAAAAGCCATGAAGGGTTGCGTTCACGTATAGTATCGTTCTGTTGCCGTGAGCCTGACGTGCTTTTATATAGGGAAACATCATGAAGGCTTCCACTGAATTATGAAGCGAGACGAATATTTAGGTTGTAACAGTGATCACTTCAGAAAAAGACAGTCCTTCCAGAAGAAGTGTCGTAGGAATATCAAGATTGTCAATTGAACAGTTTCGAAATTTATGAATAATATAGAAAGAAATAATGACTTTCATATGGTGAAATACTCTTCATTAATAAAACCTTTATAAATGGGCTTCATAATTGTATTTGGATATGCATGGTCTGAGTTTGGCGTACAGATTATCCTATGAAGATGTCTATATTTTCTGCACTGCTATGAATTCAAGAACTCTCTTCGTAGAGTTGATAGTCAAAGTAGTGGTTTCAGAAACAGAGGCCACTCTCATGCGCTTTTTTCTAAGCATTCGTGTTCTAATGAATCGCTTTTCACCATATTCTTTCCGCATAAAAATACAAGAATTTTATGACAACGAAACCATTCTGGGCGAAGGAGTAAAAATGGTTCGTATTCAAATGGTTTTTATCGAAATGCATATTTGAATTCATATTTGAATCGAAATACACTACGAAGATTGTCTAACAGACCAGTGAGTGAGTCTAAAAGCTTTACTCCCTTGTTTTACCTTCAACCACAAGCAAGTTTGAGAGTAAAATTTCAATTTTTCCCGCGCAATAATCGTCGCTCCCTTTCTTTATTTGAAAAGTTACTCGTCGGGTGTATATTCTTTCAAGCAACTTTTTTTTAGCACGAGTGTTTGTTCCTGTCAGACGAAGTCTTTTGTTATTTATTCAATTTCCCGGCGGCGGCTCCAGACAGAATGAAATCCAGAAATTCTGCATGCTCAAGACGGAGTGAGCGAAAATGGAAGCTGTTGAGCTCTTCGTTAGAGCGAGAAGGCGCAGAAGTTGAGCAATCAACACTACATTAGCATTTGAAAAGCTTCTTCTCCGCCAGGCTAATGATCCTTATCATGACGGACCTGTCCAGAGAATCATCTGTTTGAGCATTCGCCTAGTTTTTTTAAAATGGAATTGGACATCGTCGCGAATTTTTCTAACAATTCTAAAGGTTAAAATCAAGTTTTGCAGCACACATGACTGACTGAATAAAAAAGGAAAATTTCTGAAGGTTTGGATATGAGGTTCTGAGCTCAGGGTTGGGTAAGCCTGTTTTTTCATATTAGAGTAGAATAGGTTTTCTGTTATGTCATGAAGCATCTTTTTTTTTGTTCACAGTTCTGTTTTTAAGCAGCCATCAATTTCTTTTTTAACTTTTATCCTGTTCCAGAAATTCCTTTCTCAGCTTACTGGATCTATGTTCATAGGACCATGTGTGAGGACACGCCTTGTACATAGATTCCGCAAACACACGCATACCAAATTGAAAGTTCCTTTCACGTATTTAAATGTTCTATGGCAGAGCTTCCCAAATTTTTGCTAGTTTCTTCAGGCGTTACAAGCCCATGAAATTGTGTTATAAACCCTCGCACAGTTGTCAATTAATTACGATGACACAGCAAAACTAAATATAACTCAACTAACTTATTATTAGTGAAATTATACTTAAAACAGGATGTGCATATTCATGACAATACAATACATGCGGTAGGTAAATTATATAAATATAATCATGAAACCAATTTAACTCCAGGCAGTTGCATAATTTAATACAAGGCAGTTGCACACGTGGCAGTTGTGCTATTTGAAACTTTACCCTAAACTAATCTTTTGCTACCATTTTAACTGTAATTTATCCAAAACCTAACTTACCTAACCTCAATTATGTTCTTGAAGTTTTAAAATTCTTGATTTTTTCCATTTAAAACCACCGTCACATGACTAATATCAAGTCTAACTATTGTAAAAAAAATTAAGTATTCTACCATACACTCTTAATAACTGTTAAATAAAAAAATTATCTTCAAGTCATTAGAAACTTCAAAATTTTCTATTTCCACTAGTGGGTAATTTACCCCCAGTGTGGATATCCTGTTCTATGGTATTAAGATAGTATAGAATCGGACTTTCTTGCGTAACGGAAATTTCAAGGTTTTAATGCCCGCAATTGTGCACGATACACAAATGATATTCCACCGAGAAATTTAAGCAGTGGCAGAGTAAAATATCTACAGAGAGGTCTACGCGCCATCTTCAGAAGGAAAATCATAAGGAAATCCAAGTCGCGAGCACATTTTGTACGGCATAAAGAGAAAGCCATTCCTTCAAACGACCTCTCCACCAACGCTGAAGAAGAAGAATAGCTTCATTCCGTTGCGAGCGCCCTTGCCTGCCACGTAAAAGGCTAATTATCATTCCGAGGCACGACATAACAAGGTCCAACCTCATAACAACCTACAATGGCGGCCGTCTCTTACGCTTGCCTGCAGGAATTCGACCCTCCACTTTCGCTGCATGTGTGCTCGATAATGAACAGGTGAATCTAGGCCACGCCGGCTCAAGTGCCCGCACCTTGCCTCTGTGCTAATTATGGCGTGCTGCTTATGATTCTGTCCCCGTGCGCCCCTAATTGCGAGCTGCTCATTACGTACGGCTTCTGCTGTGATCCAATACACAATTTGCTTGCCCAAAATGCCGGCACTGCTCTCATTTCTTTGAGCTACGACGCTCTGTGAATTGTATCTTTCGCAGGTTAAAGTAGGTGGTGACCCGTCTGCTGGAGACAAGTTGAGTTGTTGTTTGGGTGACCTTCTGTGTCAGATGTTGTCAATGTCGCACAGATTTTGCTGTCCTCGTAAATATTGAGAAGAATCGCATCTTAAGAAGTTCGTTTCAATGGGGATGAAATTTTGAACGCTTTGCTGTGCTTGATAGGTTGGGGATCTCAAAGCTGCCTCACCGTCGCTACGTTTCAGAGCGGAAGAGAGAGAACAGCTCGAGGCTCTCAGTGATGTAAAACAGATTGATGAGTCCGCCCGGACTAGGTCATAAGTGCTTTTTGTTTCGTTTCTTACTTGGAGCTCGCAGGAACGACATCGTTTCAGAATAAATTCGTTACGAGTCTCATCATTTGAGGAACAGGATTTTTGCTGTAGTTTTAACTTTGAAATGAGCTGCTCAAAGGTCGTAGCTTTTGAATTAGAAACGCTGTCGAAAAATTCAGTGACGATTGGGCTGAAGCTCTCTATCATTTCTCAAATAAGTGAATAGTAATGCAAAGCATTTCACCAGGTCAGAAAGTAAAACGGGCTTTTCCCGCTATGTTGCTCTCCTTTCTTCGAATTTCTTCATATACGACCGTAATGTAGAAGCAAAAAGCGATCATCAACTTACTGGTCGAGAAAGAAAGTACGGCATCTGAATTCTGCCAAAAATGTTCATGGTGAGATGAACATAATTAACCTACCAGACCGCGGCACCGATTTTTCGGCAGTTTTGAAATCGGCCACTAAACCGCTGTACCTAATTTTCGGTACTTCGACTAGCACGTGAAAAGATATCACGAACTAAGAATAAAAATCCAATCGTGGTCAAACCTCATGGTAAGCCATTGCAAATGTTTATCTTCTTGTGCGTGTTTGAAAGGATGTTGTGTGGCTAAACGTTTAACAGTTGGGTTCCATCTAAGGCCTTAGACCTCTCAGAGTTGATGTAGTTGATGATGTGAGTGCAGACAACGATAGCAAAGCAAGTGTCAACCAACTTGAATAACTTCGAGCAGCAACAGGCGCGTTGATTCGCCGATAATGACAGCAAGAATGAAGTCAATGGGACTGAGCGAACCGTCATTTTATCTTGATGAAATAAAATAGTCAAATTATACCATGAGTGCATTATATTCCAGACTAGATGTCGCAGTCTTCCATTTGTTCAACTCGGAAGAAAAACTTGTCCCATGAGTGACAGGTGATATTTTGTAGCACTGGAAAGTCTTTTTCGCAGTAGGCCACATGTAAGAACTTCTAATGATCTTCAGTTAAAACTTTAAATCTTTATTTTTAAAAACCGAGGGCTGGAGTGAACGTGTGAATAATGGAGAGCTGCAAACAAAATGGTCCCTCTTCATCGATTTCTGCAGAGTTGCTTACAACCGTGTTGTGTCATTCCAAAAGAATTATTCCCAGAATGTCCTAGTTCTGCGAGGTAGGAGACGTATGGGTGCCATTACCGGTTTCTGAAGCAGCCAAGAATTGCTTTTCCTTACTGAGTGATATGCAATGCGGACGTTGTCCGATCAAGGCCTATAGCTTTGATGCTCAGATGTGTCATATGACGCAGCCAGATAAGAAGACTTGCATCCACACACACAGTACGGCTTTTCTGTGTTGATGCATGCAAGAAAATAAAGAAAGTAGGAATCTTAAAGTTCCATATGTCTGTGTAGTTTAAACTGTGAGCAAATAAATTTTGAGCATTTTGTAACTCTGTAACGCGTAGTGAGCACTTTAAAGTTGAAGAATCTGTCTAATCAAAATTATTTTGAGGACCGACTTTTATCGGTGAAGCAGATTTTTTCCAAGAATTCTTTTCTCGCTTTCAATGATATTTTAAATTCATACGAAAGAATTTTCAATGAGAAACTTTTTCCAGCGATTGAAGGCAATTCTATAAAATCCAACGTTTTCCATGACCACGAGGAACAACACTGAGCAGTTGACGCACGCGGTACGAGTTTGCTACTCTTTTTTTTCCAGGAGGTCATCCTGGACCCAGGCCGACGGGATAGAGTGCGCCATGCGCCCGCCAATTTTTAGCCGCCTTCATTGCGCCTTCCTTTCAAGTCGCCCGCAAATCTCATCAATGACTTTCTATTGGGAATTTCGCCTTTGATGTTTGACTTTCATTTTCTTGAATGCTCGACCTGGTTCTTTCACTCGCTGTAGCGAGTTGTGATGACTGACTCGCCTGATTTTCTCTTACCAATACTTCGATTACGATGACCGTCTCGTCGCGAGCATTGAAAAGAATCGACTCCTCAGGGGGGTTCAGCTGTTGTATCTCTGTGAATCAGCGATGGAAGAATGAAAATGAGGTGTTGTAATTGATTAAGTTTTTTTTACTTTGTACAGACCCTCTTTTTTCGGCGAAGTGCAGTCTTTTTTTCAGCCTCCTTTAATATCTTCTCGAAATTTTACTTCTTCCATAAATTTCTCCCCTCGGGGGGATTCAACTGTTGTGTCTATTAGAATTAACGCTCCCAGGTGGAATATGTCAGGTCCCGAGATAAAGGATAGGTAGGTCTTCCTTTTATTAAAATAGACGAGTTTTTATTTTGTTACGGGCCATCTTTTTTAAGTTCACTCCTGTCCTATTTTTCATCACTTACTATTCACTTTTTTCTTCAACTTCTATCTTGTTTCGCGAAATTCATTCTCAAACTTCTTTCATGACGCTGTTTCAGTGCCTTGCGTGTGAAGACACCTTGTGCATAGATTACCTGTTCTCATTGTTCCATGTTGAATTACACCTTTCTCACTCCTCTCTTGCGCATACCTTCGGTGTGATTAGAAAGCTTAAATTTGCAATCTACGACATAATTTTGAAACTATTTTGTTGTGGTTAAAGATGCTTATACTTCCATATAATCTGACCTCATTGACTAATCCACTTCTTGTGCTAGGGGAATTGCTCACAAAAATTAATCACATAAGTTCACTCTAAATGTTATCGACAGTGGTATTTATAAATAAACTTTACAGCGCTCGAATGAGTTCGGGACTAATTGAATCTATAAATAAAATATTTCCCTATTCTTTCCCATTAAAATTTTTTTGTAAATTTTATGCATCAATTGACGAACAATCACTTGTAGATTTCTAAAGCTTTGATCACATCGTTAAATTCAAGAAATATGCTGTGCCTAAAAAATTTAGTTTCGCCTGTGTCCGTCGGAACTTTGTAAAGCTGCATAATCAGACTCATTTTTGGTGTACTATGTTGTCAGTCATATACCTCTCAGGGTGATACAACTATTGTATCTATGGGAATTAGCGCTCCCAGGGGGAAAATATACGAGGGACCGAACTGAAAGTTAGGTTGGCCTTCTTTTTGTTGAAATAAAATGTGATTTTGTTATGTTAAGGACCACCTTTATTCGGTTCACTGATGTCTTGTTTTTCAACACCTACTACTTACTTCTTCAACTCTTATCTTGTTTCATTAACTTCTTTCCCAACTTACTGTTTCTATGCCCCTTCTACACAGATTCCACGTCCCTTATCTCCGTAACTAGATGGTGCCTTCCTCTTTCCTCTCTGCGGAACGCTTTTTTTTAGTGGTTAAGGATAGAGGCTTCAACTAATATCTAATTTAACCTATTTTCAGTCATAACCGTTGTGGACATACGATGTCCAGTGGTCTGGAAAATTAATGTTGTTCCCAGTTCACAATACAATAGGCGGGATTTGAACTTCTTACAGTTCACGCGAATCTTAGCTTAAGCCGATTACAGTAACTGATACAAGTTGGAACGGTTGGCCGTGTATCATGCATGGCGCACCATGCTACCACCTCTACCATTCCTGAGGCGCTTAACCCATGGAACTGTTGGACGTTAAATAACACGTAGTCTATTCCAACAGAATGAGACAAATGTGCAATGGCTAATCGCTTGACCGCTATTGGTTCCTTATTTTTAGTTTGTGACGCACTTTTTTCATTTACGTGGCAAAGTACTGCAAATTGTGTACAGTGGGATAGCGGTAGATTCGGGAACTACCGAAAAATCGGCAGAGCGGTAGCGGTCTGACGGGGTTATACTGTTCATGGAATGTATCTTGAAAAGAAAATTCGTGCTTAAAAGTTCGAATCGCTGTAGGCGAGAGTTCTTTTCATGTTCAAGTTGTGAAAACTTCCTCAAGTGTGACAATGTCCCTTGACTTCATGCGGTTGCTTACGTTGCTACAATGATGTCTTTTTGAAATTTTATCCTTTAGAGGTGCTAGGAGGCTTATCTCTCATGTCAACATCTGGCGTGCAAGAAGATGACTTTCTATGATAGCATTGCATATAATAACTTCTTTGCGTGGCACGGAGGACTCTACCTCAACTATTGACAGGCCTTTGGCACTTCTATGTATTTTTCGTGCCCACTTTATTTCCTTCAGTGTTCATTTCTTCTTTTTCATCTCTTGTTGTCATCTCTTCTTTTGCTAACGTGTTATTTCTATGCTCAGGGTATTCTGTGTTAGAAGGCACCTTGTACTGAGATTTTCCGTGCCATACAGTACATACAAAACGTTTCTTCTTCTACGACCCCTCAGGGGGATACAATTATTGAATCTATGGGAATTAGCGCTCCCAGGGGGGCAATGTGAGGGCCCGAGCTAAAGGTTAGGTAGGCTTTCTTTTTGTTAAAATAACATAGGTTTTTGTTTTGTTACGGACCAACTTTTTTCGGTTCACTGCTTTTCTGTTTTTTCAACACCTACTTTCTTCTTCAACTTTGATCTTGTTTCATGAACTTCTTTCTTATCTTACTCTTTCTATGCCCTTTCTGCATGGATTCCGCGTTCCCTTAACTCCATACTAAATGGTGCCTTCTTCCTTCCTCTCTTTGGATCGCCTTTGTTGCGGATAGGGAGGCTTAAACAAACTAATGATCTAATCTAATCTTCTTCTTCTACGCTCTCTTGAGATCGTCTTTGTTGTGGTTTGGAAGTTTTGAAAGAATTAATAAAATATGATATCTAATATAATAAAATGCTTCATATAAAATATGATATATTTAATTATATATAAAAGAAATGTGAAATGGAATATTTATATTTACGTCATGATCCGTGATATATACTTGATATATGTGATATGATGTGCTGTATACGATGGATTATATATAATGACTAATGATATTATGAAATAATTACATAACATATGACCCCTCAGGGGGATACAATATTGAATCTATGGGAATTAGCGCACCCAGGGGGAAATGTGTGAGAGCCATAGCTGAGAGTTAGGTAGGCCTTCCTTTTGTTGATATAAAATGTTTTTTTTCTATGTTAAGGACTACCTTTATCGGTTCACTGCTGTCCTGTTTTTCAGCACATACTTTCTTGTTCAACTTTGATCTTATTTCATAATCTTCTTTCCCAACTTGCTGTTTCTATGCTCCCTTCTGCATAGATTCCGCATTCCCTAACATCCAGACTAAATGGTGCCTTCCTCCTTCCTCTCTTCGATACGCTCTTTTTTGTAGCGGTTAGGGAGGCTTAAACTAACTTATAATCTAATCTAACATATGAACAACATGAAATGACATTCCTATATGGTATGATATTTTTGATAAATGTTATATGACATGACACACGACTAGGCTTGACTGGGCTTGAGTACTATTTTCATGTTCCGTTCCGTACAATTTCGTACGGCGGTAAATTTGATCTGTGAAATTTTTTACGGGAATTTTTCAACCACGCAGTTGTTAGAAACTTGGTGCTCTCAAAGTGACGTCTCTTTATACAAACCCTAGCAAAGAGCTCAACCCTCCTCACGAGATCCCTTAGGTCACCAGTTCGTTGTTAGGCGACTTGGTTTTTGTTTGGTTCTCTCCCTCTCGCATGCCAACACGTTATGCACTCGGCCACCCTCACCATTATAATTCCTTGCCAACATCTCTTCAATTTTCCCGCTCTGACGGTTCTCACACCGCCTTTATGAAATCCCTCCTAGGCGCTAAGATGGTCATCTTCAGCTTCATATAATTTAATAAGTTCGCAAATACTCGCCACCATACGTGTGAGATAACTTTCATCAACCGAATTGGAAAATTCTTAAACTTTGAAGAGTTTAGAGTAAAGTCCGTAATTGAGCAATATTTCATCTCGCGCATCTTGATGAGCCCTACGGTCTTTCATCACGCCCAATTTAATCACTTTTGGAAAGCTGTTTTGCATTACAGTAGCCATCAATTTTCCGGCAAAAATCTGAAATCTCTGGTCAAAAAAATTGCGCAATTTAGTGAGCCAGAATCTTTGCGCTCATGATTTTATGGAAAAGATTTTATCTGAAAGTTGTGCATTCGTGGCGGCATACGAAACGATTCCCTATCAAGTCATTGTTGGTAGGGGAATGTTGCGCATGATCCGTAGTGTTGTCCGTGGTTCTGTTAGGGTCTTCCTAAAAAAAACTATTCAACATAAAAATGTTATTATTGGAAATATTTCTATTAGCATTCATTGTCATTGAATGTGCTTAATCGTTAAATTAATGACCGAGTTATTAAGTGCTCTTTTCTCATTGGCAAAAGTGACGTTATATTTAAAATAGATTACTCAGAGCAGCTCTTAGGCTGTAAATGAGAAGAAGCTAATTAATGTACCAACTAGGGAGAGGGCAATGTCATGAGACAAAAATAGCTTTTTAAACGATTAAACACAAAAAATGGCTTGAATGAAGTTCAAGAGAAATGCATCTATGTATAGAAGGTAAAATCAACTTTTCCAAGCTTTTCCTCAATATTTACTCTTCTTTTATAACTGAAATAAATAATTGACCCCCCATCTAAATTCAGTGTGTTAAGTTGTTGCCCTTCAGGGGTTATGTAGGATAGGCAATAGGCCAGAGTTAGTTCGGTTTGTCTATCTTGTGCCATGAGGACTGGTGTCTCCAGAGAAGAGGCAGTTAGGTTACCTCAGCTATAGGTGCCCAATTGAAACTTATCTTTCATGCCCACTTTGTTTCTTTCAGTATTCTTGTTTCTTTGTATTATGTGTTCTACTTGCTTTGTATTGTGTGTGTGTCTTCTTTGTCTTTTCTTCCTCGTACGCTTTAACTTGCTGCTTCTGTACGTAGGGAATTTTGTGTGGAAACGCCCTTTGGGCTTAGATTTCACGTTTTCTATTGTCCATACTAAACGATCTTTTCTCTTCGCTCTCTTGAGATCACCTTTGTTGTAACAAGGAAGGCTTAAACTAACGAATGTAATAATGGAAATTTCTTTCACTACTATCGTAACTAAAATTTTCTGTTTCCAATTCTAATTTTTCAAAGTTGATACGAAGAAGAAAATTTAAGCATCGTGTCCAAATGTTTTGCAGCGAAGTATCAGTAGGCAATGAGTTCAGACTCTGAAGGATTTCTTTGTGAGAGGACCAAATTAGGATTATAGATTTCGATGTTATGAAGCCTATTGTAACTTGGCTTCATGATTTCAAGCTAAATCAAAGATTTTAAAAGCATAATGCATCTGCATAAGGTTGTAATCTGCTCTAAATAACGTTTTAACGGAGAGTGGGAACATTTTTTTCGCAGCAATGCTCAAAAAATTTCATCACTCTTAACATGAAGAATTTTTGAAAAGATTTTGACAAGACAGATTTTTGAACAATGAAGTTTCCATTTACCTTACTCACCGCAATTATACCTAACAATGCAAATATCGTGCAATGTGGCTGTGTTCAAAATTTTACATACAAGCTGTATTAGGTCAAAAGTTTGTTGTGAACCAACATTTGTTAGCGAGTTATGTCACGCATTGTTTCATAAATCTGTTTCGCATGAAAAGTCTTATTAAAAATGCAACCAAATTTGGCTTTTATCATTTAAGTGAGAAAAGCCATGTAAACATAGGAAAATTATACGCCTTGTGATGCAAGCGTCGCACCAGGACCAGCAAGACATGACCAAATTCACGCCTTACCTTGCAAGTGGCACGTTACAGAAGCAACAAAAAACCTGCCAAAATTTTTTGCTTCCCGCGCTATTCCCCAATTGAGTTCGGTCGTCAGGGAAGCAACAGCTCCTGTCAATTATAATTTCCCTCTCTTGTGGAGAACGCCCCAATTTTTATCGAGAAGATTGACGCCGCGGCTTGCGAAGCTTGCTCCAGTTTGGAAAAGAACAATACTGCGCTCTAACAGACAACTCATGAACAAAGCGGCCTGGTTCGCTTCATCGTTGAGCCCTGAAACTTCATCAACGCTGTATCGGCGCTACTCGTAGAATTTTCCTAAATATTCTACCTTCTTTTTGTTCTTCATACCGTCGAAATTTGAGGTGTGATTGAAAACGTCGAAGACCTGGTTTGTGGGGAGTGAGTTATGGTTGTGATAAATTTTCTTATGTTTTTCAACCTTCTTTTGATATGTTTCGAAAGCTGTATACTCTTCAGACTCATTATGGTTTAACCGTACTAGTTCACCGACGCATGTCCTCGTTGGTGAATAGAGGGTTAGTTTATAAGCCTTGCTAAGGAGGAACTCGATGCACTTACTGTAGTGTAAGCAGCGTATGTTGCAGGAAGCTGCTGGTTTTGTACTGAAGTTAAGAAGTCTTTTCTTTTAGCTGTCTCTTGTCATATTTTCTTATTTTTATCTCGGGAGAAGCCGGCGTTCTGTGTGACTTAGCTCCTGAATAAGCGCGTTAGGTTTTATACTTTACGCTTGTCGTCTCGTTAAGGTTTTCGCCTAAAAATGTTCCAGATTTTACACAGGAGTGAAAACAACGAAGCATGCTCAAAGTGTGAAAAAATAATGGCTATTCTGGAGACTTTCAAATCTTTTTTAAGAAAAAAGGGCCAGAAAATATTCAAAAATTATACTACTTTTAGTAAATTTTTGCGAAGAGGGTTCTGCGAGTTTAAAAGAACAGAGCTTGAATGACAGCATTATGGGGCATTTTGAAATATTGTTCGTATCATATGTTCAAGACTATTATAAGCACCCCATTTCTAGGTTGTTTTATATTTACCCCAAAGTACAGGCATGCAGGCTGCAAATGTTGAGTTGATAATACTTCTATAAAAGTATCCCATTTTAATCTGTTGAATGCAAATATTTACATCAATTGAGCATTGGGACAGCATTTTAGTTGAAATTTCACCTCCATATCTTTGTCTGTATTCGAGGTGAGTGGAAAGTAAGAGCCGGGCAGTTGCCTGGATGTTAGCTTGTTGCTGAGTGGCAGCTAGTCGATGCACTGTCCCCTAGCTACCATTGATTGAATATCACTCCATTATCGGGCAATTGCAATTTAAAATTATAATAAATGGTTGAGTAATTTTAGCTTAAAATAAATCATTTATGGTTGAGCCATTTTAATTTATAATAATTATATATGGTGGAGCAATTATAATTTAAAATTATAATGAATGGTTGAGCAATTATAATTTGTATTTATAATTTCCTGTCGAGCAATCACTGGATGCTTCTAGCACTAAATTTTTCATAAGCTCTTATGGTTTGTCGGTTTTTTCGCTCCTTGTTCTCTGATACAAGGGACGAGAGGACAGTCTTGAAGAGCCAGGTAACTTTTCTGATTTGTGCGTCACTTAGTTGCAACTTTTAAGGGGCTAATATTGAGTCCGTAATATTCTTTTCCCTTGAGGAACATTCTTCATGTCAAAAGCCTCGAAAGTTTATGAAGTGTAAAAGCTTCATCTCAAATAAGAATTAGAGCTTACCAGCAGTTCAACACCGGAATTATGCAACTGATGAGAGACTTTCTATTGTAGCAGTGACTTCTTTAAACGTAGACAGAGTTTCAATAACCTGATGAATTAATTATCGACCCATGGTTTTTACTATTTTTGTGCTTTCGAAACACGCGATTAGTGCATAAGCGAACAGCCATTTTCTCGCCCAAAATGCCCATAATATGCATTTCTCTTACTTCACCCGTTTTTTTTCAGGAAGCTGAGATGTATTTTTATGCCCTGCCCGCAGAAATCAATACTACTCTAATGGTATAATTAGATGCCGTCCTCCTGTGGGAACGCTACACGCCACGACACTTTCCACTCGAAATGGTACCGCCACATTTGAGTGTTTAATTAATACGGTGCCGGTGGCTGAGTAGTAAGTTGAAACAAACTGCCTGCTGCAGAGGCGGATCTCCTAGAACGCGCTGTCCACTCGAAACCTTCCGAGAGCCACGAAACACTGATTTGCCATTTTGCTGTCGTGTTTTCTTGGCTTTTTCTTGATTACTTTGGTGCTTCGGCTTTAAGCGGACTAAGAGCTTTCATTTTTGTCTTCTGGGCCTCAGAGGCTCGCGGAGCAGGACATCTCTTAGCAGGCCTCGGCTCTTGCTTTGCTTATTCTAGTCCCCAACTTCGGGTAATTTCAATAAAAGTTCCCAACTAATGCAAATGTGGTTCCGCGTTAGGGGCTCTCGTGACACTGATCTCATTGGAAAACTTTGCAATTAGATTCTAACGAGATTCAGGAAGCGAAAATTTTACGCCCTATGCACCTGAGCTTTGCTTGTATTGCCTGAAGCACATCATGCACAGCTCCCGCGGTCCGCCTTTTTGTTGTTCATTTCTTAGCGTGGATGACAATTTGTGTCGCTCGCAGCAACTTTTTCAGTTTTTTTCCTCTCTACAGCAATAACATTGCACTGTCAGAGGTAAAAAATGCCGCTGGTCTGCTGCGTTATGACGGAAGTTTTGGAAACGCTCGAGCTAATCAAAGGTTATGCATCGCAATATCGTGTCTCTCATGGTTATGCATAATATTATTGGATGTTAAAAGCTCGATATTTGAATTTGATCTGATGGTTGAAATGAGTCGTTCAGTTTGTCGTCTTTTAACAGCGATTTTATATTTAATTGGGGCGAAAATTGAGTTTTACTTTGAGCTGAGATTAGGTAAATAAGAGAGACCACATTTCCTCGCACCAAAACTTCAGAAAATTGACCTGACACAGCTATTTCAATGTTTGACGTGAGAGAGGGTACTCAGCTGCATAGAAATTGTTTTTCCAAGAGTCTGAGTTGTCTCCAAGACTTCCCCATCACTCAAACACTCTAGCAGTTGAGTTTCGTCTCAACTGGGAAACGCTGCTCATCTGAAAACACGATGTCACTTAGCCCTTCTTGAACTTGTGCAGAAGAACCTTTGCCATTCCCAGTCGTTTTTGCTTTGAAGTTGTGGACTCTTTGGCATCTTGAATGGTATTCTAGTCTTCTTTTTACTATGTTCATGGGTTTTTGCTCACATTGATTTTTCTGACAGACTTTCGCACTAACATTTTGGTACTTCGTTACACCTTTCTTAGTGTTTCCAAGTTCGTAAAGTCAAAACAGTGCATCATGAACCGTGAATTTTGGTTCGTTCAGTCCTCTGCTAATCTCTGATTCTGTCTTATTTGAGCAGTATTGCTCAACGATAACCACGCATTTATGACTGATTCTACTCATGGGTTAAGTAATAGGACTTGAAACATAATGAAGGAAAAATATTTCATATCTTTTATGAACATTTGGATGAATTAGAGAATGATTTTAGCATCTTTTTAATTTATGGCGAAAATCAGTCCAAGAACTTTGTCCACATAATTTATTTCCTTATTTCATTGACTGTCGAAATTGTTTATGAAAATCTGAATTTTCAAATACAGAGAAAAGTTGGCATGTGTAGAGCTTTGAGTGCTTTTTTTCGTATTTTCGTACACCCAGAGAGCCTTATTATGAACCACAGGGTATCTGTAGATATTTTTTTCGCACGTTATGAACTCTTGTTTCACTGATCTCATTATAGAAAAGTTGACAATGTGTAAAAGTCAGTCGTTGTACACCACGAGCATAGACGATCAGCTTACGCACATCTCCCTGCACAAGTTAATAGCTTTCAGCACGCCCTCCAACGTGAGAAGGCAATACATCAATTACTTTCACACAAAATGTACACGAGCCTTTCAGAAAGTTCTTCGAAATCATGCTCCTGCGAAAACTTGTTCTCAAGAACGAAGAGCCGTTAACTGCGTTCATTAAACGTTCTTATTCTCAGACTTCCCAAAAGATTTGAGTTACCTAGGCGTATCGTCTGGAATCCATCAAGTCCTCAACGAGACATTTCTTCAAAGGAGCTCCTCTGATGACTGCGCAAGTAACTGCATCGCCTCCAAGCCACCACGTCCGAGCTATGCAGTCCTCTGCGCCGTAAAAGTCGACGCTTCGGCCCTCGGTGCAGACAGCTTTGCCGTTAAATTAAGCAAAACAACAATTGCTGCCATGCTGAGCTTCACAAATGTTCCCTCGCCGCCAATTGTCATGGAAATTTTGTATTTGCATCGAAGGAATTCGGGAGTGCATTCCTTTCACCACCCTGATTAAATTTGTTTTGGAATAACCCCGCCTTAACTCGCTCTGTTGTATGAGTGTGGATAGCATGTTGAATCTGAACCAAAAACTCGCTTTGTATTATATGTATGTTTATCAGGCTTGTTCAGTGAAGATGGTTATGCCGCTATAACAGAAAGGCGAATATCACAATATGAAAGCCTTAACAATGAAATTAAAGGCTTGGGATACATATGGATCTGCTCGCAATATAACATGCATATTTCGCAACTGTTGTTTGAAATTATGGCCAAAAAATGAACAGGTCCCTTAAGTGAAGTCAGAGCCGTGCTGTATGACGAGATATAACGCGTGCGGCTGAGACCAAGTTGTTGTAGAAGGTATTTTTCTCGTTGATTTGATTAAGGTTGTGCAGTCAAATTCGACATAGGTAGTGAACGCAGATCAAATAAAATTGCACAGGTGGCCTTGCTATGAATTGTTACTTATTTAAATGCATGAATGAATGATAGGGTACTCACATAAATGGAAAGATGGTTGTGATGAAATATTCGTCGTGTGCTTTTAAGCTGAGTGAATGACGTGTGCATCAGGTCATGCAGTGTTCGAGATCTACGCTTGATGGTTTGGTTGTAGGGTTTGAGGTCTAAATATTTCCCTTGAATTCTAAATATTTCTCTTGAATTATAAGCGTTTTCCTTGAATTTTAAATATTTTCCTTGAATTCTAGATATTTTCCTTAAATTTTAAACATTTTCCTTAAATTCTAAACATTTTCCTTATATTCTAAATATTTTCCTTAAATTCTAAATATTTTCCTTAAATTCTAAATATTTTCCTTAAATTCTAAATATTTTTCCTTGAATTCTAAATATTTTTCCTTGAGGTCTAAATATTTCCCTTGAGTTCTAAATATCTCCCTTGAATTCTAAATATTTCCTTTAAATTTTTCACAGAATTCTGTTGCTTAGAGTCGTAATTAACTTGTAGGTTTTCTCATATGACCCGTGGTTGGGCGAGTACATTGGCGGGTAGAAAGTGCAGCTGAACGCTATACTGAGGGAGGGCAATTTACTGAGGCTGTTGAGGGTGAAGCTTAGAGTATCGAACGCCGTGCAAATTTCAGTGACTTTAGGTGCGATCACGAACCTAACATTTTTTGAGGTGACTTGAAGTCTGATCAGAAGCGTGTACAGAATGCTTGCAAATTCTGTAAACATACCAAAAGATGGTTTCTAAGTCTCCGACTTGGTTAATCTCTGTTGTAAATGTTAAAAGTTAAAATAATAGCAAGTTAAAATAATAGCATCTGCATGCGGAGAATTTTGAGATATTGATTAATTTTCGTTAACGCGACCCTTTTTTTCGTCTTTCTTAAATGAACTGCGTACCTGAAAGTGACTCATAAGGAATTCCAACTCAACCCCTCAGGGGGATACAGCTATTGTATCTATGAGAATTAGCGCTCCCAGGGGGACAATGTGAGGGCCCGAGCTAATGGTTAGGTAGGCTTTCTTTTTGTTCAAATAACATAGGTTTTTGTTTTTTTACGAACCAACTTTGTTTCGGTTCACTGCTGTCCTGTTTTTCAACACCTACTACTTTCTTCCTCAACTTTGATCTTGTTTCGTGAACTTCTTTCTCATCTTACTGTTTCTATGCCGTTTCTGTATAGATTCCACGTTCCCTTAACTCCATACTAAATGGTGCCCTCTTCCTTCCTCTCTTTGGATCTCATTTGTTGAGGATAGGAAGGCTTAAACTAACTAATAATCTAATCTAATTCCAACTCAAGCTGTTCAATTCTTTATTTTGATTGTTCTTTGGGCTGCGCCAAATGCAAAACTGCAGCGTTGCTCATTACAGTAGTATTGCACAATCGCTACTGGTTTAGTACATTGTATGTGAATAATTATTTTGCATGTAGGAGAACAGAACAGGAATGAAAGATGGTCAGCGTTGAGGCGCCTGGTTTTTGATTCGACTAATAGCGTTCAATCTTCCAATATTAAAGATTTCATTTGATATGATTGAATATTTGAAGAGCGCAGAGTGTGTAGCTTGCAATGTTATTTAATACCAAAACTGTGCAATCAGAAGGAGAATAAACTTTTGCATCGTGAACGATGTGAATGCATTCATTGTGTGGACACAAAAATCCATCGTGCATCTTAAACGTTGCATAATTAGCGCCAGGCGCACAGACGCATCCTGCTACCGTTCACACGCTGCGGAGGAGATACGGTGGAAGCAGCAGTGAGACCTACGTCGTCGGGGTTTTGTGCGCCTTTAGATATTTGAATTCTTTTCTGATGCTCTTCTTCCTCACTGAAACGATAACTCAATGAAATGGGATCGAGTCAATCACTATGGGAAGTTAATACTCCCGTCATTGCATGTATCAAGCGTCTGATAGTTTCTAATCAGTGGCTTATTGGTTCGTGCAAAGAAACGATGCCGGAATTAAAAGCTTTCTTGGCATTGATGGGGGTTTTATTCCATTTTCAATGAGGACATTACGTCTGGATTTTTCCGTTTCTTCTTTCTAAGAAGCTAACGCTACTGGGTTTTTAAAGTGACGTTAAGCGCTTCAATCAACGTTTTGCGTGCTGAGTAGTAGTTCTTCAGAGAAAACATTACGCGGTTCGTGGACTGTACATCGTTTCATCCCAATTTGAAATCAGTTATTTTGCCGAACACCTTCACAAAAATCTCAATCCGAGGTCTGGCGCCACTCTCACACAGATTTCTCTCGCCCTTCCTCTTCAAACTTGAGAAGTTTTATGCTCTCTCGACAATAGCAGCCACGTCCCTGATCATAACTTTGAGTTCATCGAATTGATTTTTCGTCTTTTTAAAGCAATTCGTTTAGCCATAAATCTGGCCGGCCGCGTTTTCAATGTCCTGCTCGGACTCTCGCTGCTCGCATCAAAGCCCGCAGTGCCATCTTTTACCGCGCTCTTCTTCGAGATTCTTCGAAATCCTTAGCCGAGTTCACATCACTAATCCTGTTAATGCTCCCGGGTGGTGACGCCAGTGGTGGTGGTGGCCGTCGAGCCGCTGCGAGATTCACGATGAAATAACTTCTTCGTAAACGCCGGAATTTGTTGTGGTAGAAACTTTGTTTTTAATAAACATCCGCGGAAATTTGCGACCTTTGAAATGTGTGGAAGATTCTTCCTCTTTTTCATTTTTGTTGTAACGTTATTATATTGATTTGAAGTGTTTAGCTCTCGTTTTGGGAGAAAAAAAGCTTGAGTAAACTTTATATTTCAAAGAAATTGGAACTGCAGGGCAGAGTTTTTCCTCAACACGAACTTAACAACGCAGACTTGGTAGTTAGCCGCGTCTGCTTCAATCGCTGCGCCTAATACATTGGCGTCGTCGCTTCACACCTATGAAGCAATTTTTGAGACGCTTCACGACATTAGGAACGTTTCATAAATATGAATCAAGCTGAGAGCTTAGCGAAGGGTGCAGTGATGTGGAAGGATATTTAGAACGAATTTCCGACAGCGCCGAAATTTGAGGTTTCTGCCTCCAACAGTAAAGTACAATTCTAAGAGCTCGACGACGTGAGTTGCTTTACGTGTGTCTCTCAATGTTCAGTGAGAGACCAACTCTCCTGAACCTGCGCCTCAAAAATGAGCACACCTCCGTCTGCTCAGAAGTGTTAGAAGGCTTTTTAAAATACGTGTTCTTCACTGTGAAGTATGAAACAAAGTTCCGAGTCCCGTTTAGCTGCATTAACTTTCTTTTCTTGGACTGTTTAGTGCTTCAAATTTCAATGATGTACAGGGTGTGATTTTTTTTGTATGCCATTGTTTTTATATTTTTCCGACTTGAATGACTTCCTTAATATTTCCGAAACACAGTTTTCATTCTATGTGTTTTTCACGCCATTGTTAAACTGTGTAGCTTAAAGTTGCTAAACTGACCCTGAGCTGAGGAATTTTTAGAACGAGTCTTGTTTTGTTCGTCGAATTGGAATGAGCAGCGCCGAAGTTGGAGGAATAGAGAAATATTTGAGGGGCTCTAAATCAATGCTGTTCCTACCTCCACCTTGCAGGGCCCGGACACGCGTTCAGTTTAAGGAATGTTTGGAACGAGGACCTGACTAACGAGAAAACTTTTTTGTTGTCCTTCCAAACAAGTTTAGGAGCTTTTGAATTGGCAGGGCGCTCGAAATTCCCCCTTGTTTATTACCGAATGCGCTGCCTGTCAAACGAACCTCTCATATTCTCCCCTGCAGTTTTCTAGCCCTCGCCTCCTGGAACGTCTTTCCGCCCACAATTGAAATAAACATCTGTTGAAAACAAATATCTCATCCTTTTCCTTCTAGACGACAAATGTTCTTCGCACGAACTGAGGGGAGGCGGGTTCTTTTTCTGTATTCTTTACTAGTTTGCCTTGAGAATCTCGGGGAAGATCGAACACTCAGTAGAGCAATATCAGGGTGTATCACAGCTGCTGAAGGAGATTTGATTGGCGAGATTAGCAAACTCTAACCCAAATCGAAAGATTTTTTAAATAAAATGCCACCATAAAGACTACTCCACATACGGCAATCTTGAACGATTGCTGCACAATGAGTGATTTTACTTGGTATAGCATGAACCAGAGGAATTAAGCGCCCATAAAATTCTATCCGCGAGCAAAGCGAGATAAATACGAGGTGGAAGAAGCCCGGATTCCGAGTGCTGCGCGGAATGAGCCGCATGTCGCGACTGCAGCAGCCTGAGATCTGCAATTCGAATGGGGTCAACCGGCTGCGCCATTTACAAACGATGGAATGCCCAATCGAAGTATCGAATGGCGCCTGCCACCGCTGTTGTTGCAGACAATCTCTGTTGAACACGCTGACACGATGGTCAATTAGCAAAATCGTAGCAACTTGCAGAGTACAAATTTCAGTGATACATTCGATGGGAGGCTTGGAATTTTAATGATCCTGTCAATCAATGTTAGGCAAAATCATTAGAATTGTGTTCCTGTTGTAATGGACGAATATGTTGATTTTGAGTCTCGTTTTCCGACGCATGAATGAATTGAGAGTGATTTAATTCCTTACGCCTGATCAGGAAATTTTAGTTTATAAGATTGTTTGTTTTCCTAACTTTTCTCTACTTTTGTTCCACACTCAATGAAGCATTCAATACCAAGAAACGTGTTTGATAACCTAAAAATTCTCAGGGAGATACGACTACTGTATGAGAATTAGTGCTCCTAAGGGGAAATGAGGTCTTGAGCCGAAAGTTAAGTAAATACTTCCTTATGTTGAAATAGAATGGGTGTTTAATTTTGTTACAAACCGTTTTTCCGCTTCTCTGACATCGTTTTTCAGCTTCTGTTGCTTTCTTCTCCATTTTTCACCAAGAAATATGAGCTGTCAATCTTGCTGTTTCTATGCTCAGGGTGTGGGGACACACCTATTGTACAGATTCCCCGTTTCATACTAAATGCCTTTCTCTCTCCTCCCTTGGGAACACCTTTGTTGGGGTTAGGGAATCATAAACTAACTTTTAATCTAATTTAACACTTTCGCCGCATTTCTGCGGTAGCTAACAGTTGGGTTGGTTTGGTTTGGTTGTAAGTAGCAAAATTGGGAAATCATCTTTACTGCTCGAATACATTTTATCTTTCCTTAGAAATATGAAAAATACAATTGAAGGGTAACATTTCCCCTTGAATAATAACAGTAACTTTTATAAAGGGTGCGAAACAAGTGAAATGTCCTTCATTTACACCGGCTTGTGAATGAGCAATTGGTACACATGTGGCCCAGGACGCGGGGAACGTGTTAACTCCATCTAACACCGTGAAACTGTCTATCTAAGATCAATTTTGTTATCCTTTTTACTTCAGCTTCTTTTTTCAAAAAATCACAATAGAAGTTTATACTGCTTGCAATAATTAATCAATACAAGTGAACAATTTTAGAGGAATGAATTTATATATCTTACGCAATAAAATCCATGCCCCAATGACCATTGCTGCTTTACGATCATGACGCATCTCTTAAAGATACCCCTTCTGCATTGATTCCGCGTTCTCTTATCTCCATACTATATAGTGCCTTCCTCCTTCCTCTTTTTGAAAAGCTTTTTTAGCGGTGAGGGAGGGTAAAACCAACATAAAATCTAATCTCTAACGTGATTTCTTGGTAAAGCACAGCGAATAGAAATGAATCTTTTTTAAATGCTTGCTTCTAGTCGTGCATGCAATAAACAAGTTCCTTCTTTTTCATCTTAAAAATGTCAAAAAACTAATCTCATTGTCTAGACGTGAACTGTAGCTCCTCTAGAGTGGAAGAAAGTTACCCATTAATCACCCTGACATTGACGGACTGTTCAGAATCCCGCATGCGATTGCCAAACTGCAACAAAGTTGTCCATTAATTACCCTGACACTGGCGAACTGTTCAGTATCCCGAGTGCGATTGTCTAAGCAGCGCGGATGAAATATTTCTCCCATGAAAAGTTCATCTAATGAAGCTCTTTACCGAGTTTTTGAATGCAAAGATTCGAGATATTTTTCCAGTATTAACACTCTCTG
The DNA here is from genome assembly GCA_014220935.1 of Platorchestia sp. MABIK. Classification (NCBI taxonomy): domain Eukaryota; kingdom Metazoa; phylum Arthropoda; class Malacostraca; order Amphipoda; family Talitridae; genus Platorchestia; species Platorchestia sp. MABIK. Next base: position 32,547 of record JACJUY010000823.1, read on the forward strand.
AATGCCGCCATTAAGGCCTGTCAAAAGTTGCCCTGCGCTTTTTCTATTATTGAACAAGTCTTGGTCGGAGTTTTCGAAAAACCTCAGGCTAGATTACCATAACTTGAATACTTTATGAAACAAGATTTGCCGTTTGTTGCGAGAACGAGCTCGGCCCTAAGTTTGAGGCTGTGACTATTGCGAGTTTTAGAGCCCAAGTTCCTATGAGACTGATTTCCTAATTGCACCTGTGCACTTAATAGCTGTTTACGCGACCCACATTTTTATGAGACGAGCCTTAATTAGACGCTCAGCGCGAGTCGTGTGTTTGTTTAATTTTACTGCGCCTCGCCTCAGTAGCCTCAGAAGCGTGCCGGCGGTCGAGTTTGTCAGACCCTTGAAGTGCTGAAATTGCAGCGTGTTCACGCGTGCGTCATTCGTAATTTGCCTTTAATGGACTTTGAATGCAGAGTTTTGTCATCCCGCTTTTCACATTCTGTCCGTGTTACTGGTTAAGACGTGGACTGCGTGTGGCGACGTATGTGCACCGCTGTGTAAATTGCTGGTTTACGTACCGGTATGAATGAACAGCATTTCATCTGTCTTGCGACTTTTTATAAAATAAAGGATATTATAAGAGGGAAAATTTTATCGAGCAATTATATTTTTCACATTTTTTTAGAGAGGATAGAAATGTATTCGAGCAGCAAAGTTGATTTTCTAATTCTACCTTTTTGCAACCTAAGCAAACCAACAGCAGCAATCAAGAAAATGCAGCCAACGTGTTGAGTAGGTCTTATTGGAGAAAATAAATTCAGCGAGCTATTATATCAAGTCGACAGCCCTCTATTTTTCAATTTTATTTCCTTGAGTTTTTGTTGTCTAGTGGTGTTGCTGTAGAAATTTAAAAACGCAGTATTAATAACAAAGTAATATTTTATTGTTTGACCTTAATTTTTCGCTGCTCTGACATGTAACTAGAGTTGGGGGCTCGTTATGAATGCCCACTATGAAGTATTTTTTTTTAACAAGTTAATGTTCAATTTTTCAGGTAGTTTACCACACTTTGAAGGTGCGTCTGCACGAATTCTTATATCAGAAGAATGAGAATAGCTTTTCATTGAGTTTATATACACAATTACTCCTACAATAACCTTTCAAATAAAATATTACCCAAACAGCAATCTTTGTGACGACATTAGAAAATTCAGCTTTCCATGTCCAAATTTTCTCCTCGAAATAAGGGAAATTAGATTACGATATCAGGAAATTCTCACTTAATGGAACATTGTAGGTATAGAGACTAGAAATGTAAGGCTAGTGAGTTTAATTGGTACATAGCTAGTGTCGTTAATTCGTCGTTCTTGAAGTTTAAACACTGATGAGGCATATGGACGCGAGCGCTGGCAAATCAAAATCATCAGCATTCGCGCGCAGTTGCTTAGGTAGCCAAACATAAAGTACTATTCTTGAGGGTTTCACAGCAACCATCGAAGAAACTAATCGCTTGTCAAACAAGCGTCGATCTACAATAAAAGTGTGAAATAATGTTGGATCAGCGCAGGGATTTCACAATTAAAAAAAAGGAAATTTCTACCCGCATGATTAGGCAGTCAAAGCACGATCATGCGTACATAAAAAGACCAGCTAGCTGCACCGTGTACACTGTAAGAAATAATAGCCCTATTTTGAAACAACCAGGTGCATCTGACGTTTGTCCCAAAACTGAGACACGCAGATGCATCATCAATGAGACACTCAAGATTAGGATGCATAGATGCATAACATCGATGAGACACTTGGGCATCAGTTTGATGCATTTATAACTGGTGTCTCACAGACAACTCTACGGATATTAAGCGTAGCATTGCACTGCCATGCATGGTTGACGCTCCTATAGCCTACAGTTTCACTGTTTATTAGAGCAGCTGCAGATGCTGTTGGGGACACCAGGTGTATGTGAACCTGCTGGAGCTCAGCTACAGAAGCTCTTCGGGACACCAGAAATAGGTGAATCTGCTGGAGAGCAGCGGTAGATGTTGCTGGGGTTACCAGTTATAAGACCTGTTGATAGTACCTGCGCCGTTTTGTTCCATAAGGGCCACATATGAGACACCTGAACAACCTTGAGACACTTAGAGAGGCAAAAATTTCTTTCAGTGTAGCGTTGTACAATTCGCTCTTCGAATCCAGGCCAGATAGTCCTGAACATTTCAGCACGCTGGAGCGGGATGTATACGTGATTTGGGAACATCTCACGGTCGGGGGGTATGGGATCCTAGAAGTCTAGTAATATGGTCTTTGCAGCTATACAACAACAATTAAAACCAAATTCTGGTTTCAGCAGTGAAATTTTTGTTTGCATTCACGTACTGAATTTAACTGTGTCATATGTGTTTTCTTGTGAAAAAATAGTGTTGAAATTCAAGTTGATGTTACTGCAGGTCACGAATATTATAAATTTTCTAGGAGGGTGCTGAGATATATCAATGAAGCATAATAATACGCATTTAATCGCTCTATCTTTCTTAAATATTATATAGCAAGTGTGGACATATTTCCATGTACGTCTAGATGTCAAATGAGCAGTAATCGCTTTATATGTGTGAAGGATTTGCAAGTGAGAATTCCATTATCGAACATAAAAGTGTGTACTTTTGACGTAAAATTTCGTTCATAACAGAAAGATCAAGTTCATGTCTGATGGCGTAAAATTATTACTTGTTCGACCTAACTCTTAAGCCTTTAGGCCGCTCGAGCAATCAACACCACACTTCCGTGGTCAGAACCCTTTGTGTTCGTACTGGGCCCTGGTCTGTTGGGGCATCAATACTGCGATCTCAGACACGGTAATTAACGTGAGCACTTAGAAAGAGGCGGTTAAAGCAGCATCGAAGTGACAACTTAATTATGAAATGTTGTTAATTCGACGCCGCGATTTTTCACAACTAAAAATATTTTTGAACTCAGGCTTAGCCATATTGACTAGCTAATTCATGTTGGAAGTTTTGCGCTCTCATTATTCTATTTTTTTGTGAACTCGGAAACTATTCACCGCAGGCATTAATATGTGATCCATTTTCCAGCGCTGGGAAGTCTTTTCTTTGCGTTCAGTGCGTGTATAAATGTGTCATAAAAATGATTCAAATTAGCCAATTCGGGCGTGTCAATTTTACTAACGTTGTGATGAGAGTGTTGGAGGACAGCGCTCTACAGAACGTTAAGTTGATCTCGTGCATGCAATACGCTTTCACTATTTTATGTACAAATGCCCGTAGTGTTTCGTGGCCGAGAATTTAACTTTTACAATTCCAAGCCCGGAGATGTGCGCCTTCGTAGGTGTTAAGAGCATAAACGAAGAGTAGAAATTTGGTAAAAATGTGGTGTAGGGTTTTGACTGTAAGTGGGATTACGATGCCAGTTGCAGTATAGTGTTGATCGTTCGCAGAACTCAGGTGTAGAGTGCATGTAGAACTTCGATGTTGAGGTAGGTAAATCTACAGAAGTGCAGAGTGTAGAACTAGAGTGCAGAATCCCCGTGCATTTCCCAACCTCATTCATATGAGATGTGAAACACTTTCCGCGACACCTCCAGACAAGCTCTGGTGTACACCAAGCAAATATAAGTCTAATATAGCTTGTAAGTAGGCACTGGAACGGAGTGAGAAGTGGTGCGGCCATGCTTCAAAGAGATATGGAAAACGGCCCGGTGAAGCGTCGGCGACTGGTCGCTCGCGCTCTGACAGCGTCCTGGTCAGTTTGATGGTCTTGATGTTGGGGTGGACGATCTTATCTGTGCGAGCTGTCTCCCTGGACGCTCCGTTCTGCTCCTGACTCTCAGCTTCTGCTGAGTTGTGCAGGAGAGTTCAGACTCTCAGCTTCTGCCGAGTTGTGCAGGAGAGTTCAGACTCTCAGTTTCTGCCGAGTTGTGCAGGAGAGTTCAGACTCTCAGCTTCTGCCGAGTTGTGCAGGAGAGTTCAGACTCTCAGATTTTGCCAAGTTGTGCAGGAGAGGTCAGACTCAGCTTCTCCCGAGTTACGATGGAAGTGGGGTATACCTTGGTGCTGTGTAGTATGCTTTCTTTCAATTTCAACTTGCAGTATCTGGTGTTTGACTAATGGTGAAGTACTATATCAATCCAACGTTTATTTTGGAGAATTTTTTAAAATTCATTTGTAGCCCAGCTTGAATTTTAAACTATTTTGACTAACATCTCAAAGAAAAGTCCCATCACGACAGCTCCACAACTCGGAAGCATGCCTTAAAATTTGAGACAAACAAGTCTTGCATGTTGTGCATATGAAGATCGTGAATTATTTACCTCGAAAAAAATTTTCCCTGGCAAAAGAAATTCTCTCGAGCAAATCGTCGATGCTTTTAAGTTTTAGTCGCCTCACGTAAAGAGGATCAGGAAGCGCGGTCGTCTTAGAATAAAATCGAAGAGAATAAAATATTAGGCTTAGGCGTGAAGTTTCGTATTTTTTAATATACGCATATTAGAATGGCATGCCATCTCACAAGTACCTACATCACGAGAAAATTGTGAACATGTCATGAATTTTCATTTAAAACATGTTTTTAAAACCAATTAAAAAACGAGAGTACAGTCTTACTGTATTTTTAATACAATATTGAAACCTTAAGTTCGAATTTCCCTCAGGGGAGACAACTATTGTACATACGTAAATTGACGCTCCCAGAGGGAGTGTGTGAGGTCTCGAGTTAAAAGTTAGGTAGACCATCCATTTTTGAAATAAGATAGGTTTTCTTGTTTTGTTGCTCACCATTTTTTTTCAGAAATCATTTTTGGCCTCTACAGCTTTCTTCTTTATCTTTTATCTTGTTTCATGAACTTCTTTCTCAACTTACTGTTTCTATGTACCTTGTGCATAGATTCAGAGCCCTCTTAACTCCATACTAAATAGGCCTTCCTCTTTTCTCTCTTTTCTCTCTTTGGAACGCCTTTGTTGCAATTACGGAACTTTAAACCAACATCTTATCATAAGTTCGAACTTAAATTTCATTTTAAAATAAATTTCAAGTTCGGAATATTTACTTTTGACGGAAATATTTACAAATAATCACTTGGTTTACCCTTAGATTGTACTGCAGTTTGTGTTTTGTCTTCGATTGATTGTTTTATAAGTATCTATATCTCTTATAAGTATCTATATCTCTTATAAGTATCTATATCTCTTATAAGTATCTATATCTCTTATAAGTATCTATATCTCTTATTTTGATCTAAATTCAAGAAGGAATTTTTCTCTTCGTAAGTCTTCAATGTTTGAAAAAATGATGAGAGGGCTAGCAAGCTACTCCTTAGCCCATCGGGAAAATTATACACTAGGTTGAGATCAGGAGCCTGAGGTGGCCAATCTGGGGCTTAATGGTCCTTCATGCCCCGTAAACCAATATTAGACATTTTTTGACCCTTGACCCTGTGGATTTTGTCATTGTAGTCCTGAAACATCCTGTTGCAATGAAAAACACTTCATTAAATAGGAGGTTCTATTTCAAGACCTTGCAAATGGCAGCGTGAGTTCATATTGTTAACGGCAAGTGTCGCAGATTCAAGTCCACTCCAATACAAACCAATATCAATCGCACGTCTTGCAGATGCCTGTGCAGTGGCGCCCCAGAAGCTGAATCCTTTGTTTCTAGAGGTTTTCCTCGCCCTCTTATTCTCCTGCACTTGTGTCCAGCCTTGATGTTTCTTGGCCAACAACAGACAATATTTTGATTTTGTGCTGGCGCAAATAAGCATCTTGGTGGGCCTGCAAACACTGGAACTCGTTTTCTTCAGTTCTTGACGACGAGTAGTAGAAAGCATTCTAGAATGCTCGGAAAACTTGAAAGCCACCCTTTGTGTCGTTGATCGTTTTTTTATAAGACTCTTTAGAGTACAACGGTATTTTTTTTATCATGACTTATGTCGTTCACGCTTATCACAAGAACAACTGGCTTTCTGATGCCTTAAACAGTTGCTGTACAGAAATTGGGAGTAATTTTCCAATGAGATGAAAGCCAATAACATTGTCGAGGTTTTGATGATGCTCTTTGGTTCCTTACATGCATAAATTAGAGGTTTCGTCCCCTACCTCCTTAAACTCTCGAATGACACAGGATGTTACATGCATTACCGTTTTCAAGAGTTTAATATTTAGGATGCAAATATGGTGAAAAACACGTTCTGTGCAGAAATATGGGTTGCATTTAAATAATGGGCTGTATTGAGCCTTTATAATAGCATTGGTCGCATTCACCTAAAATTGAATTTAGAACCCATCCCCAGAACATTTTTGGAATTGGAAGATTATACCCTCCACTTGGTTGAATTACCGAAGCACAAAGTGGTAGCAAGTACGACAAACACTGACCGGGCATCTGCTGCAGAACAGTTTCCTTCATGTGTCAACCCCTGCGCTGCCTGCAAAAAAAACGATGAATGTGCAACAAAAACGAAACGAGAACTAAATTGTACGTCACAGTCCACAACAAAAATGAGCAGGTCACTGAAAAGTTTTAGTTATCTGGATCAGAAGACACCAACGAGAGAACAGACAAAGAAGCTACGAGATTACATGGCATGGCATGGCTAGAAGTTGAATTTTAGTCGTAGTAATATATACGAAATAGTTATTTTGGGAGTCCCTCACAAACACGTTCTTCCCTCTGCTGAAATGTCTTTTCCGTGGGTCTTCGCGTAGTCACTTTGAAGTCACTTAAGTCAAATTTGGGACAGATTGCTCCTGCTCAAAAAAGAAATTTTGAGTCATGCCATGTGTACGTAAATCTATTCTTCTACTTGCATGGATCCTGACTTCTCGGGGATGCAACTAATGTATTTCTATGAAATGGCGCTCCCAGAGAGAAGTGGGATTTCGAGATGAAGATTAAGTAGCCCTTCCTTATACTGAAATAAAGTAATAATTTCGTTCTTTTAACATCTTATTTCAGTTCAGTAGCGTTCTGTTTTCCAGCCACTTATTACTCTCTTCTTCAGCCTTTATCTGGTTTCAAAAGTTTCCATTCCAGCTTGCTGTTCTATATGTAGAGGATCTCGCGTGGGATTTAACCTGTCTATAGATTCTTACTTCCCTTAATTTTATTCTTTGGCGCCGCCCCCCTTCCTCTCTTCAAAACATCTCTGTTGTGGTTCGTGGGGCTAAAGCCAACCCAAAATCCATGTACCTTTTGTGGATTCTGGAATAATGCAGAGTATGTGAAAACCCGTTCGGGGAGTTGATTTTGTAGGGCAAGGAAACATTTTCAAGGAAAATATGTGCGTAAGTAAACTGCAGCGCGTCTTGGTGAGTAATGGCTGAGTAAACTTATAGGACAAAAACTTCCACGCCTGATCTACAAAAAATTATTTTGGGCAAACCTTTTAAAGTTTTGGAGATTGCGTGAAAATTTTTTACCTCTTCAGAATTTAGTCCATAAGATAGAAGTCTTTGAAATTAAAAACTAAACAAAAAATAACTCTGCCACCAATTAACTAAAATTGCATTTTTCGTCATGAAATTTAGGAATGCTATTTGCTGAGTAAGCGCCATTGTTGATATTGTAAAACTCTTAATTATTGCTTCACAGCGCAAATTTTGTAGTGAGCTTTAGCTTCCAAAAAATTTTTCCAACATGCTGCCTTTTAAAAAATCTATCTCTTCCTCTTTAAGAGAATTCACTTTTGCACTTGGTTTCACCGTGAATTATCTGTTTTGCGGCATTTAACATGTTTCCTCTGAGTGGGTTTCCAAATCTCAGTACTGGAGCGAATCAGAGCATTCTTGTCAATCAAATTCAAGTACTGAATTTTTTGCGCGGCTATAATAGCGAAACGCTTTCGCAGGGGATTCAATAAAATATGACCCACGTGTTGTAAACATAAGTGCAATGATGATAGGTCATTTGCATGTTCCTGTTGGGGTATTATGATAGATTTCATGTTGCTAAAGGTGTAACTTTAGAATTGTTGCACGTTGGTCATGCCGTATGCGCATGGTTCATTTAACTTGATCCAATTAAGATTCAAGACCTTTCTTTAAGTCGCGTAAGGAATATGAAGCTCTCAATTAATTAATTACCTATACTATAATGACCTTCTGCTCACTCGGTAATGTGCGTCTTTGAATTACATCTGGACTTGCTAGCTCACAATAAAGTAAAGTCGCACTTCAAATCTTTAGCTTCGACATGATCTTTGGAAGGTGATGGTTTTCCTGCGTGGTGCGAGTTCCCTGACATTCTCAGGCCTGACCACCACCACGACCATCACCACCACGACCATCACCACCACAACCACCACCACCACAACCACCACCACAACCACCACCACAACCACCACCACAACCACCACCACAACCACCACCACAACCACCACCACAACCACCACCACAACAACAACAGCAACAACATGTTGACGGGCTCGGTCTGCGATGTCCTTTTGAAACTCGTAATCGGGTATTGGAAATTACATTCCAGTTTCGCTTTCGGTTCAAAAACAGTGCAGCGTGAATTATACCGCTGAAACAAATCTGCGATCAAATCTATGAGAACAAATATCATTGAAACCAAACCGCCATTGACGAGAAAAGTTTTCATCAGCTTTCGGTACAAAACCACATTTTTTGCTCTCTTGTTGTTTTACTGCCCATCGTCGATGGAGTGGCGACTTCGGCTGTGCAAATTGAGTTCCATTACATAGTCATTTGAACGCGAAGCTGCTCCAAGATTATAAAAATAAATGCTAAATTGGATCCGAAGTTATTTGTATTTTTGCTGTGCAAACGAGAAATCTAGAATGTTTTTTTAATCTTAGTACGTATCTTAAAACAAAACTACATTCATTTATTTTTCAGCCGCTGATGGGGCACAGTGCGTACGTGGAACATATGTCTGTAAATGCTATTTTATGAAAGTGGTATTAAACCAATTTGAGAGCCAAATTGATTTTATTGTAGGTTTCCAAAAAACAAATGAAGGAATTTATTTGAATTTTCGAAACTTTGAAGGTATTTGTAAGCAAGTCTACAGGATTTGAGGTGAGGAGAAGCTTTAAAGATTACCAGAAGTTCTCTACTAAACAGAAAAACACGCCATCTCGACCAGCAAGGACTCCAAGGTTCGATGATGCCGTGAGAAACAGTCAAGAACGACCCTTGGACAAATACAGGAAAAGGAATACGGAGGCAAGTGCTAGGCACATCACCATCCAGAATGCGTTGGAGAATGATCTTGAGTATTTTCCTTTTATGTGTATAAGATGTACAGAACTCTTCTGGCCCTAGAACAAACAGACAGTGTAAAGAAAGAGTGCTTCCTGAGCGGCAGAGTTTCTGACAAAGCCTGTGCTTGAGGACATTGAAAATTTTTCACAATTGATGCATCTGTAATTATTGTTTTATAGACTAATCCCCTCAAGGGGAGACAACTATTGTATCTTTGGGAATTAGTTCTCCCATGGGAAGATGTGTGAAGGCCCGAGCTGAGAGTTAGGTAGGCCTTCTTTTCGTTGAAACAAAATGTTCTTTGTTAAGGACCTCCTTTTTTCGGTTCACTGCTGTCCTATTTTTCAACATCAATGATCAATTTGTTAACAAAGATGCGATGATTCATCAACACGTTCATGTCATTGGCTCTATTGGAAAATGAAGAGGCACCAGGGGCTTAGACAAAAAATGTCGAACGGTAGTTTAACGATCTTGAAAAGTTAACCAAAATCTCAGTCATAAAGGCCAAAGCTGGTGTGAAGAAAATTGTGAAAACTTTGGGGCTAAGAAACTTGGGTCTTCGTCGCTAGATTTACCCTAGAACTTCAGAGTATGGTCGATGTGAGAATGCAAGGCCTGGAGGTCTTCTCATAAAAATATTTCTGCTCTGAAGCCCTGATTCCCCTGAGGGAGAAACTACTATTTTTTCTTTTGGGAATTAAGGCTCATGGGGGAAAATATGAGGTCCCAAGCTGAGAGTTGAGTAGGCCTTCTTTCTGTTGAAATAAAATATTTTTTATGTCTAGGAGAATCTTTTTTCGGTTCACTGCTGCCCTGTTTTCAGAACCTACCACTTTCTTCTTCAATTTTTTCCTCGTTTCATGAACTTCTTTCATAAGTTACTGTGTCTATGCACCTTGTGCATTGATTCCTCGTTCTCTTAACTCCATACCTAATGGTGCCATCGTCCTTCCTCTCTTTGGATCACCTTTGTTGCTGTTATGGAGGCTTAAAGTAACATCTAATCTAATCCTGAGTTTCTTCAGATGATTCTCTGTGTGCAATTATATTTAGAGCACCACTGTGATAGTCAGTGTTAGTACGCAAGTTTAATCCTGTCGTAGTCAGTACATTCTACATCAGCGCGCAAGCTCAATGCCTTTCCTTGTCAGCTCTCACGGAGACAATTCGGACCCAAGAAGCTCCAGTTAGAAACACCTGTACGAGCTAAAGAGAATAGCGCATCTCTGGCGTAGATTGTCAACACTTGCCTCCAACTTGCATGTGGTGAGCGCTCACTTCTAAGCTCGTTGAGTGCATCCTCAATGTATTTGGAGTTTAAGTTGTAATTGTTATGCCTGAGTAAGCAACTGTTCAGGATCGCTTCATTACACGTGGGAGTCACGAACAGAAAAGAAAGCCAATTTTATTAACATTTCAAAATTGCAAAATTATTCGCGGCTACGAAAAAATGCAGGGAATTGTGATTTGTATATTTTATTCGGATGTGAAAAACAAGTTAATTAGGTTAGGTTAATTCAGGCATTATGTATATCACCACAATATTTTGGGCTATGCGTGTTCATTTATGTTCGAACTTTAGCAAATGCGGATCAAGTTCTCATGATTTATTTTCATTTGACGTAGTTATTTTGCACTCTCGTTTCAACTGAGGATGGTGAATTTAACTTGCGCTGCCACTAAACACTCAGGCATGTTTTCAAATGGGCGCTGTGTAATCGCACGTTGGTTACGCATCAGTTGAAGTACGAAACACAAGCCCAGAGCGAGAGGAATTATGACTGGAACCAGCGACGCGTTCACAAGTCGCTGTATTTCACGCATGTGATCTGTGTATTGTTAGCGCTGCCCCACCAGCTCCGCGTAGCTGCCCTCCTCTGTGGGTCTAGCTTAACTTTAGCCTCCAGGGAACTCTTGTGCGGCCGGCCGTAAAACTTGTGCTACCTGCAATCAATGATCGCCCATTATGGTTTTCTAAAGGATGAAGTTAGTGTTATCATGCATGTTGCTTCACAAACCTTCTCGCCATGCACATCCCCAACTCTAACTTTCGCTTCGAGTTAGCCGAGTCGAAATTGCCTTTAATGTACGTACGTACCTGTGTGATCGCGCAGAAAAATATCCTTCGAAATAGCTATACTCTTGTCAATGCCAGAGATTTGCATTGGGATTCTGGAAACGTATTTGTCATTTGTGATGTATTGTTTTTCTATTATTTTCTGTTGTTTTAAAGGAAATTCATTTTCCGATAGGCATATAGGTTCGAACTCTATTTTTCCAGTCCATTACAGCCAAAGCGATTTCTGATGTAAATAAAATGTAAATATCTTCATTTTTACCGAACAAGGCAAGTTTATTCTAAAACAGTGCGATGATTTAGTTTTTCAGTGCTCTGGAAAACAAGTCTCGTCAGCAAATTCAGACCACACACACACACCAGAGACGTGATAGGCTCTGCAGCTCAGATGTCAGAGAGGATGGTAAGCTGACATCTGAGCCTGCGTAAATTTAGGCCGGATCTGTCTTCGAAAGAAAATATACCTGATGTTTGGATAATAAAAAAATAAATTCGTCAAGCGTTGGAATTATGCCATTTTTACATTTAAATATTCAGAGGAAGCTTGGCAGTTTTGGTCAAAAGCGTAACTTAATCCACTTAGGTAGAAGGAATTTAGTCAGAATTCCATCAGTAATCCAATTTACAGATTTATTGGCGTGTTAGGCAGTGGGCGGATGAGCACACGCTGCATGTTAAGTCTTCCGTACAGCTCCATCGGCGGAAAAGTTTTCCTTCGTTCCGAGCGTAGCCCCTGCCTCGACCTGGAATTAATTTTACGACTTGTTTCCGAATAAAATTGCTCGCAGGAAGGGAGGAATTTTCTGCATTTATTTTCTCCATATTTTGCAGTAGAATTGAGTGTGCACTGCTCCTTAATTGTAGGTGCTTGGATCTTTACTGCGCATACCAAAACGCAGTGAGGAGACCGCGCCATGCGCACCCTCCGAGTGCTGCTGTGCTGCCCGCTCGTTGCTGCGCTGAACAAAGAGAGTTAAACCTTACGAGTATGGCCGCTGCACGCGCACTTCAACTTAACTGAAGATGCAGTCACTATCTTCGGGGCAAATTGGAGTGTAACTTTTATGGAGAGAATCCCGTGTGCATTTGATGGGTCATTAAATGGATTTATTTCTCGCATATGTTCCATAGTTCGAAAGCCATGCTAAGAAATCGAAATTGAGTAAGAAATCCCGCAAAACGATATGGGAAAAAGTAAAATTTACTAACTCGACACTTATAATAAAAAATCCCACGTTTGATATTTTGTATTGTGAATTTTCGCCTTTCAAACGTTACATTTTACGAAGCAGTGAAGCTTTTTCAAAGAGCAATGAACTTTTGTTATTGGCAGTGGCCTTCGACATGTTTGCATCCCGATCAGCCTTCTCATATTTATGAAAACCTATCCTAATTCAATGCGGCTCGTCGACACGACCTCGATTCCGAGGTGCATCCATGAATATTTTGAGGAATGCTCAAGGCTTAATATTGCGCCACATGGAATGCTCCGGTGTGAGAGGATCCATCAATCTCAGGTGGAGTGCTATTGCACTTCCCGGATACCTGTGATGAACTGTAATGTGCTGAGCTGCCTCCCTCCGGCATCTCCCGAGCGTTGCTCACGGTGAAGATTTACTTCGGTCCTCCGCGTCTGGGCTTCAGTGGTGCTACACAGCAGCCAAATCACGGGGTAATGCAGCCAAGCCCTCTATCTTTGTCCACGCGTAGTACAAAACTCTGCTCTTTCTGCCGCTGTGTAGTACTGGATGAACCCTTGATTGCCTTGCTTTACGTACACCGCCACATTGGTGTAATCCACGCGTTCGATGTTCTCCTGTACGTTGCAGCTAATTGCGTCCTGTTGGAGAAGGGGAAAATGCCGTGAATTTTTTCGTTTCTTTTCGCTTCATGTCCTGTCTTTTAATTTGTGTTCTTTGTTGCATAGTTCAAGTTTCTATTCTTTCTATTAATATTGTTCCAAAATGTAATTTTGCGCACATCTTGGGATGTAAAATAATTCTAGTGAAAACTGAAAACTCTCTTGTTTGCCCTTTTAGACGTGTTCTCATGCACTTAGGTTATTTCAGTGCCTACTACAGCAACAAATGCTTCCACCTTCCAGGGCAGTTGAACTCCTGTACGATTCCCTTGCTAATTACAGAAGTTGAGCTCAAAATTTTTTCGAGTTCCTGTTTTTAACTAAGCGCTATCGGCATATGACAGAACTTTTCCAAGCTAAAACTTGAAGCGTTTTGTCCCACGACTTTTCTTCTTAGTTGGAAATGAGCGCTCGATTACGCCAAATCTACTACGGCAACTGCAGCTAAGCTTTTACTGGAAGCTTATTGCATGAATTGATAGAGCTCGTTGCCAATACATTACTGCTGATGCACGCCATTTCGAACCGTTCACCGGGCGTGTCCGTTCACTGTAAGCCAGGTTCAGGGTTTTACTCATAATGGTTTAGCATTTATTTTTATACAGTCTTAGATTTGGAGGGATTTACAATTCACAAATTCGCTTGCCTTTATTTTATATTCTCAGGAAAAGAATTCACGAGCCAATTTACACATTTCTTTCTTAGGTCATGATTCTGTTTGCACTTGTTTTGTAATCTCAGTACATAAAAGTTGCTGATAGTAAGCTTCTGTTCGCACTTCAACTCGACTAAACCTTGGCTACTCACTCAATTGAAGGCATAAGACCCAATGACGAATGTAATCGGAAATGGCGCCATTCCACGTTAGCCTGTGCAATTCCAATGATGGCCGACAAGTATCAAACTGAACTCGATCCCATTCGGTTCCGATCTGATTTTTGGCTGCTGGCGTTGGGAAATCATAAGCTTTGGCTAGTGAGTGCCCGACATTTCTGTTGTAAATTTGCGCGTTTGAAGGGAAGATTTCGATCCCGTTTTTCAAGAGCTTGTACTATGTGGGCAAGACAGCACAAGGAAACAAACAGATTTTGCAACGAGTTTAAACTATAGTTGTGCAAATGACTGGAGTGGAAATGACACCCTACGTGATGCGAAAACTATTGGGTGGAGAGATGAATAACCCTTAAGTATTCATTACTAACTGTACATTGTGCACCATTGAGTTTAATCAGAGGATCTACTCCCCTCAGGGGGATAAGACTATTGTAGCTTTGGGAATTAGCGCTCCCAGGGGGACAATGTGAGGGACCGAGCTCAGAGTTAGGTAGGCTTCCTTTTTGTTGAAATAAAATAGGTTTTGTTCTGTTACGGACCATTCTTTTTCGGTTCACTGCTGTCCTGTTTTTTCAACACCTACTACTTTCTTCTTCAACTTTGATCTTGTTTCATAAACTTCTTTCTCATCTTACTGTTTCTATGCCCTTTCTGCATAGATTCCACGTTCCCTAAACTCCATACCAAATGGTGCCTTCCTCCTTCCTCTCTTTGGATCACCTTTGTAGCGGATAGGGCGGCTTAAACTAACTAATAATCTAATCTAATCTTTGGGAATTAGCAATCCCAGGGAAAATATAAGAGGTTGTGAACTAGAGGTTTGATAAGCCTTCTTTTTGTTCAGAAGAGGATTTTTGAAATGCTACGCACTTTCTTTTTCGGATACATTACTGTTTTATTTTTGAGCGCCTTCTACTTCTTCAACTCTTATCTTGCTTCATGACCTTCCTTCTAAACCTGCCGTTTCAACGCGCTGGGGATCTTGTGTAGGAATGCACCTTGTGCCTAAATTCTCTGTTTCCTTTAACTCCGACCTAAATGGTGCCCTCCTCCATCCTCTGCAGGGAGTACATTTGGTGTGGTTCGGAGGTTCAAACTTAACTTCAATCTAATTAAAAAATAATTTTGAGATCGACATCCACATCTTCATGAATTCAAAAATCTTCTGGCCCGCAGTGTGTATGTGGTTGTTGAAGTAAAACTGCAAGTTTGTGGTTAACATTTAACATGAAAAATACTTCACTGGAAAATGGTTTTGACCGCAATAGCTCATATCAGAATCTAGCGTTGTTTAGACGTATCTAAAGTAATGCACAACGTCGGTTCAGTTGTGTTCTTGTCGCATTACGAGTCCTGGATGATTTTCGTGAAAATATGGAAAGGCATCGTGAGATAAGGATTTCGTCCGCAGGGAACACTGGCATCCAGGAGCACGCTTTGCTCCTGCCGCATTCAGAGCCTTATCTCGCCTGCAAGCTGCCCGTCCTCCCGCGGCCACACCGGCCGCCACGGCCTTATGATCTGCCTCTGCATATCCAATCCCATTGCCGGGAGCCTTCGCTGCAAAACTCCCCAAATTCTGAGCGCTGCATTTTCTCCCTAAAACTTAACCAAACATTTTCCGAAATGTTAAAACGAGTTCAACAAGATTTTGCCCGAGTGCAGATGCGCGCTGTCTGCTGCTGTCTTCATACTTCCTCTGTGAAAATAGCATTGGAATTGTGAAATTCTCCCGCGAGCGACACACCATCTTCCCGACCAAAATGAGCTTAAAAAGTTAAATGACATCACGAGAAGGAGAATAAAATTTCCTTTGAAGGCTGTAATTATGTTGGCATTTTTGAGCCACGGAGGTGCTATTAAGAAATCCTCGCATCGTCCATCACTCGAACACGAGGAAGAAGCGCGCTAAAAAGCACCCTATAATGACGTCAGCAAAAGCCTGTCATTTGGTGTGCTGCCTATCCATTCCACATTCCCTCTCGTCCTCTGGCACGTTCCATTACAGTAAGTACTCTTCCTTCTGGCTGTTTCAGAGCTGAAGTTTTCCATGGCGCAGGAGAATAGCTATAATAGTGTATTCATTTTGAATTTACGTCGATTTTATTTTTTACAGCTCCCCCCATCGCAACAGGTTTCATGCACTCGATGTTCCAATTAGACTGCCATTTCTTGATTTAAATTGAAGCCATCATAGAGACTGCTGCGAGTCTCATGTTTAGCGTCACTTCAGGAAATTCAATCAAGTTACAGGAAAAAGAACCTAAGAATCTCCTTGCGTGATGATGCAGCACCACAGCACGAGGTACAAGGGAGTGAAGCTTGTTCTTACGCGGGATTCATTTCGCTGTTCAAGTTGCTAAACATGAAGCTGGATAGTTCATTTGCATTCATATCTGTTTCTAGAATAAAGTGTGTGCACTGCGCTGACCCGGCGATGACGCTTCAATTGGTTGCGTTACATTTGTCACAGAAGTATGGAAGAGGCTCTTACTTGTCTCAAAATATTTTTCAAGTGTTTAAGCGTGTATGTTCCTCAATTGTTGCTAGAAAATCGTTTCAACTCGTAAATTGATCACAGTAAATTAAATTAAATTTCGGGAATTAGTATCTGAATTTTTTACCCACTAAAATTGCACTCGCTGGAATGTTAAACTGCTAGGAGTTTTACGCCGTCACGTATATGAGTTTGCATCAGAGCCAAGCTAAAGTTTATCTTCACGAAGCGTTTTTTGATCATGTTGTGAAAAAAAAGCTTTCAGCAGGTAGTCCATTTCTACGTTACTTCAAAGTGTCTAAGTTGGTTCAATTTAGAAACGACAATCGTTAATTCTTCACAGCAATGAAATAGAAGTAATGGTTTTTCATTTTCTACTTCTTCTACACCTGTGAGGAAAAGCTCAGTTTTGGAATGTAGCGCAAGTTGTGAACAGTTCATTCCCTTAAGAGGCATAGCATGGGCAATAGGCTTAATAATTCAGGTTTTTAAATTCTAAGCGACGGGGAAAGGCGCTTCTGGGAAGATGCCGTTAAGGGGATCTACTACCCTGTACTTTACCTAATTTACCGAACTTTTCAAATTTCACTGTTCACGTTTCTGTTGCATCTAGAGGAACGAAAATGAATGAAGACTTGTAAAATTGAATTCTGAACATATTTTCACCAGTTAATTTTCGATTTTCGTAATAGAAAAAAGTTATTGTGCAAACTTCAGAAAAAATTTATGTACTTGAGCAAAACTTTTTCCACTTAACAAATTTTTAAGTAGAAGCGCGATTGTAATCTCATTCAACGCGAAAGGATTGTAGGAACCTCGTTACGAAGAATTTTTTTGAATTTCGAATTAGAATAAAATTCATTGTTACATTTGTCCAAAAATATCTTCCCAGGTAAATTCTAGATTCTTTCTCTATTCGCAGCTTACACATTTATATTGCAGCTAGGTGAACGAAAATGAAAACAGATTTGTAAAATTGAACTCTGAACACATTTGCTTCTATGAAAATTTTCGATTTTCGCAATAGAAAATCGCAATTGTTGGACATTGTAACAATAACTTTTTTCTAGTTCGAAATTCAAGAAAAAACTTCGTTGTGAGGTTCCTACAGTCCTTCCGCGTCGAATGAGACCGCAATCGCGCTTCTACGTAAAAAATTACAGAGTGGGGAAGGTTTTGCGCAAGTAGAATATTTTTCTTATGTTCACACAAGAACTTTTTTCTATTGAGAATATCGAAAATTTTTATTGGAGAAAATGTGTTCAAAATTCAATTTTACACATCTATTCATTTTCATTTTTCTAGATGCAATAGAAACGTCAACAGTGAAATTTGAAAAATTCGGTATATTAGGTAAAATACAGGATAGTAGATCCCCTTAAGTTACCTCAGCTATTACAGAATATCCTTCAAGCCTGCTATTGTTCGTGCTCCATACATTTCTTTCAGTTTTTACGCCTTCTTTCCTATCTCTTTGTTTTTTCTTCCTCTTCCTTCTCAACTTATTGTTTGAGTAATAACACACCTTGTGCATAGGTTCCTAGTTTTCTACAGGTTATAGTAAATGGTTCTTTCTCTCCGCTCTCTTGAGATCATTTTTGTTGAGGCCTAGGAATCTTCCTCAAAATAATTATTTAGGATTCATTTGATGTAGGCTAACAGGAATTATATATTAATATTTAATTATATATCTCGATCAACCCTTAGAGGATACAACTATTGAATATATTGGAATTAGCTCTCTCAGGAGGAAAATATGATGTACTGAGCTAAGAGTTCTGGTCTTTTCTTTTATTTAATTAGAATGAGTTCTTTTATTTGGTTACGGACCGTCTTTTTTTTGGTTTACTGCCGTCCTTTTTTGATTTGATATCTATTTTTTTCTTCATCAACTTTTATCATGCTTCATTCATCGTCCAATCTTACTGTTTCTATGCACAGGGTATGAGGATATACTGTACGCATCAATTCCCCGTTCCCTTTTCTACTCTAAAGGCTTCCTTCTGCCTTTTATCTTAGAAACACCTTTCTTGTGGTTAGGGAGGCATAAACGTACTCATAATCTGCAATCCAATATTTGGCTGTGGGTACTCTGCCGCATCTTAGTTACGATTGGTAGCACATTTTTCGGGTTTCCGACTTGACAACATTGAGAGGAAAGCAGTAACTTTATAATTCTGATTTTCACACCAAGCATTACGCCTTGAGCTCTCAATGCTATCTTGAATCTATTTTTATATCCCACTGAAAAGCACCCTCGTTAAGGGCAAAGATCATTATCAATTTTCTGTAACATGTTATCAATATGGGAATCTCTAAACTCACAAGCAGCCGTAGGTCCAATCCTCTACACTTCTAGCCTCGAATCACAGCTAAGATTCTTATTTCATTCAGTTAACTCATTTAGTCGTGATTGTACCCTCTCAAGTCGCCGTTAGAAACCGAACCGATAAAGAAGTGTGTAACTAAACCTCTTGCAGAACTTATAATTATAGGAAATCGTTATTTGCGATCATTAGCTCTATAGAAGTGGATCTCAAACTCTTGCCTCTAGCGAGTGTATTGCTACATATTCGCTTCGAATAAATGAAGGTGATGATGAGAATATCTTGCTAAAATGACAAAGATCTTGCTTATTTTAATGATAAAGTTCTTGTTAACACAAGTAATTGCCGATGAGAGCGATGTATAAAGACCTCACTTGCCGTTCAAACCTCACAATGCGTTTCATTGATCCATGAGTTTTTCATTTACAAAACACTTCGCTGATCGACTTCATGGTGGCAGCGAGCCTTTTTATTAATTTTAAGGATTGAAGATAGCTAATATATGAACAATTGGAATGAAATAAGGTTTCTGTATTATTAATGAAAGAAAAATCCTTCATGTTTGATTTCCCTCAGGAGGATATAACTATATTGTATCTATGGGAATTTGCACTCCCAGGGGGAAAATGTGTGAGGGCCCAAGCTAAGAGTTCGGTTGGCCTTCTTTTTGTTAAAATAAAATGTTTTCGTTGTGTTACAGACCACCTTTTTCGATTCACTGCTGTCCTGTTTTTCAGCACCTGCTACTTTTTCCTTCAACTTTTTTCTTGTTTCATAAACTTCTTTCATAACTTATTGTTTCTCAACTATACTCCTAAAAACCCTAAAATGACGTGGCTGTCAAATTCTCGGTAAAATTGCTTTCAAACATTTAAAAAAATCCATGTAGGCTTCGATGAACATTTTTCAATGACCGCCGATGTTGCGTTACATGCGCGCTTCAGCGCCAGTCGAGCGTTTACTTGAAATAACGACCGCCCCGCAGAATCGACCATCCGCTTCCAGAATACGAAAAGCAACCTAAAACTCCGCTCAACAATTCGCGAGCTCTCTGATACGCTTGGAATCAGTTGCTAACTTTGCCGGGTAATTTACAGCAACAATTTTTTGATGCATCGTGTTGCTGCAGCTCGCACGCGCTCTTCCAGAGACGAGGGAGTTCTTGATTTTCCCTTGATGAGGTTCTACACCTAGCATTAGACTACGTAGATACCACGGTAGAGGAAACAAGGTTGTTTCATTTCAATGGGAGAAAAACACCTCCTCTTGTTCGGCTAGCCAATAGAAGGGCTTTATTTCAAACAAACTTTATGACATCACCAAAACGCAATGTCGTTAGGCCAAAAGTGGAGCCAGATTTGGGGGTAGCAGTGCTACCAGATGCCAAATGAGCGCTGCTATTGGTTCATTGCCGTGACGTCAGCAAACCACACCGTCAACAAAAAAACTGGTTTGAACCTACCTTGTTTCCTCTACCGTGGTAGACACGCTGGAAGTCCATGCTTTTCTCAAAATAATGCCCATAATGTTGAGAAACTGTCGGTATTTCAGATGGCGCTAGAAATTTTAATGCCACAGAACCTCTATTTGTTGCTTTTTATTTTCCGAATTCGGTTGTCTTAATAGCAAAAGACCCTGAGCTTAAGAAAAAAAGGAATCGTGTTTTCGGTTCAAGGTCGTCACACAAACTTTTAAACCAAATATCTCGATGCAATTTGAATTCCATTATATTTTTTCATTCATGTGCCCAAAAATTTGCAGCATTATTGTAGCTACGATAGAGCGAGTGCGCCACCACACGAGCACACCTCTTCTCTGGCGGTCCCTCACGTGCAAAGGCAACATTCTGTGCACAAGAAAAGTCGCTAAGCGAGTCGCTATCTTCTTGTCTAATAATACCCTTCCCGTGTTTATATATTTGTTCATATATTTGTTTGGTGTCAGCCTCTTACGTCTCTCTGTCGAGCTCATAAGGATGCTTCATGACCGTATCTATGATACGAGTTTCACCGGTGCACGAGTACCAGATAATTTTAATCGCGAGGCCTATGAATTAGGATGGATATATTTGTTTGGCATCCACACCTGGAGGATTTATTCAACGAAAATACCGAATCCTGTCATTTTTGACGGGCTGTGTACCCTTTTCTTCTTATCTAACAATGCCCTTGCTGTATTTATTTATTTGTACATTTGTTTGGTGTCCGCTTCTTCCGTCTCTCTGTTGAGGTCAAATGGATGCCTAATGACCGTATCTGTGATGCGAATTTCTCTTGCACACAAATATACAAGAATATTTGTATCACATCTATCATTATGGTGGCTATACATCTTTGTCATCCATTTTCAAAAAATTTGTTCAAGGAAAATATTGAATCCCATCATTTTTGAAGGGTTGTGTGCACTATATGGTACTTAATGAGTTCCGCAAGGAATTTAGTTACACACTTCGGAAATCCAGTACCATGTACAGTTCGAAAAATATTGCTTCGTTCAAGAGTACATTAAATTTTCTGCTACTTGCTTCGCACACTTAGCAGCGATAATATAAAAAATTACTTAAAATTTTGTCATATTTGCCTGAAAATTACAGAAGGTATCTCAATTACGATCAAAAGGAATTACAAAAGTATCTCAGCCTTGCGCTGTAAGAGAGAGATCCGTTCTTTGATTCTTTTAAAATTACGCTAAGATGTTCCCCATCTATTTCATTTCCTGCTATAAAACTCGGCCAGCCTGAGGTCCTACTGTAGATCAAAACCCCCAACTGAGCGACGACTGCTGCAGGCAACACGCACAACTCCGGACCTGATTGCGGGGGTGCAAAGCGTACATGCGGCATTTTTGGGCCGGGGAGACAAGTTTCCGATTGAAAAGTGAGTCGTCGAATGCAAGTAAGAGCTCGCTCTTATTGACCGACCCTCATTGGGCCGTCACAGTTTTACGAGTCGTAAATTGAGACAGCAGGAGGAGGCATTGTGGCCGATATTGAGTTACACCACGAGGCCATCGATTGGGTCTCCTCTGACCCCCACTAACCCGCTTCTTTCACTAACTTTCTTATGAGCAAACTGAAGGACATCATATCAAAATCCGTGGATTTAAAGTCTGAAAACTTTTATGCTCGTTATTGTGTAATCCATTTTGCTATTTACATAGTAAAGCTTCTTTTCAATAGCATTCTTATGAGCAAACTGTAAGGACATCATATCAAAATCCGTGGGGTTAAAGTCCGAAAACTTTTTAAACATGCTCGTTGTTGTGTGATTCATTTTGTTCTCTCGTTAGGCTTCTTTTCACTAACTCTCTTAAGAGTAAACTGAAAGAACGTGAAAAGAAAACTCGTGAATTTAAAGTCCGAGAATTTTTCTCAATGTGCTCGTTATTCTGTGATCGATTTAACTATTTCGTCAAGCTTGTTTTCACTAACTTTTCATAAGTGAACTGAACGGATAAAACATAAAAATACTTTATTTTAAAATGTGAAAACTGTTTTTCTCAACAAATATCCTCGATAGGCTCATTATGGCATGATCCATTTTGTTATTTGGTCCGGCTTCTTTTGGCCAACGTGTTAGCGCAAATTGAATAAGCTAATATTTAAAGAGTTGAGTTCCATACGAGAGGTTTTAATATACATTACTACAATAAGCTCATTATCGTCTGAGCAACTTGGCGTCAGATATTGTTATTTATGTGGGTGTTGCTGTTGAATGGAGCCTGGAATGAAAACATTTGAATAATTTTGACTGAGCTGGCCTCAAATATATTGCACTTTGGAATATGGTTCTATTTTTTTTTTAATCACTGTTAAATGTGTAGATTCTGAGAGCAACTCAGTTTTTGGGACTCCAAAACTTCTT